>CM044555.2:28284493-28461993 GCA_024416835.2 Perccottus glenii | reverse complement strand
CGACCACAGCCACAAATGTATCAAAAACAAATTGATAACTTTTTTGGCACACGTGTCTTGATGATACTCACCAAATTTGGAGCTGTTTAGATGAAAAGCCTTTAGACACAAGGTGAGATTTAGGTGGTCACGCATTCCACCCAACATAGTAGATTTCCTGTTGAGTTTACGTATGGCTGTAATAAACTTTTCTGTTTGCCCTGAGGTGTCCTATGGATGTACCAAGTTTTGTATTTCTACATTGGAAAAATGTACTTTCCTTTTCCATAGAACCAATGTATTTTGACTTTTCTAGAATTCGCCACTGAGTCATTTTTCATATTTTTTCAGCGACTTCAAATACATAAATTTTTCGCTGGGCTTGAAGTCTGGGACCAATAAAAATGACTTTAGTTGCACGTTTACTGGGTCAAATTGAAAATCATTTTTCAGAAAAATTATAATAAAAAAAATATACCAAATTATAATAAAAAAAATATATAACTCGAGCAAAAACGACAAGAAAAACGCCTGTCTATTTTACACACATGTGTTTAGCTCATTTTGCCCAAGTTTGGTGTCTGTGGAATGAAGCAGCTATTTTCTGTTGTTTTTTAAAAAAGAGGTGTATTCTAAGTCGGTTCAGATTTTCAATTTAAAATGGCTGCCTTCCCGTGTGTGATAGGATGTGGTCCCCATTGGCTTTTTTGTTAATAAGCCCATGATGGATGTGTTTACCAAGTTTCATTTGCCTACGACAAACTAAAATTTTCACTTCCCATTGACTTTTTCCACATATTTGGGACGTGGCTATGGCAACACATTTATAGATAGGGGGTGGTTGTCATTGGCTTTTATGCTCGTCATGCCATAAGAGATGTGTGTACCAAATTTCATGTCTCTATGACAAACTAAATTCTTGGGTCCCATTATAAGTTTGTAGGGGGCGCTGGAGAGCCATTTCTAAAGATAACCCTTTTATTTACATATTTTTGTGTTCAGGTCATGAATGTGCACAAACGCCTTTTGGGTTCCAACTCGATCTGAGAAGGCGTTTGAGAGTTAAGAGTATTTTCACAAAAATGGCCACCTCGTTACAGGCTTGCCACACCCATACCCGATAAGATATCAACAACAAAGTTCACAACTTTGGTTGGCACATGTGTCTAGATGATACTCACCAAATTTGGGGCCATTTAGATTAAAACACAATGATTTGCATCTTTCTGCGCAAGGGGTGCGATTTTAGTGGCCGCGCGTTTCACCCCACATGGCGGACTTCCTGTTGAGTTTAGGGTGTGGCTGTCATTGACTTTTCTGTTTGCCCTGAGGTGTCCTATGAATGAACCAAGTTTCATTTTTCTACGTTGGAAAAAAGTTACTTTCACTTTCCATAGGCCCAATGTATTTCGACTTTTCTAGGGGTCGCCACTGAGTCATTTTTCGTTTTTTTTTCGGGGACTTCAAATACATAAATTTTTCGCCGGGCTTGAAGTCTGGGACCAATAAAAATGACTTTTAGTTGTTGGTTTACTGGGTCAAATTTAGGATCATAGGTGGAAAAAAAAAAAAAAAAAAATCCGAGCAAAAACAATAGGCCCTCCCGGTCATCACCGGCTCGGGCCTAAAAATAATCCGAGCAACAACAATAGGCCCTCCTCATCACCGGCTCGGGCCTAATAATGTATATAATATGTAATAGGGCTATTACTCTATTTTTCTATACGTTTTGTTTGACATGATGCAACAACATAGTACTTAAATACAAACAATAAAATATTGTCATAATGACCACATATTTCTCAATTTCCTAAGGGGCGCACCAGAAAGTTATAAGTGCGCTCCAGAAGCTTTTGCGTGCGCGCAACTTTTTAAACTTTGTTTCTTTATTTATTTATTGCCGATTGCCTTTAAGAGCTAGATCTCAGTTTTATTGTAAAAGACTTGCATTTGGTCCTCACTCCTCACAAATACAGGAACACACAGACACCTATGTTCATGCTGTGTTTCATTACAAATCTAAACGTTGTACTGTGAAAGTGGAAGAGTCCACAGCAATTACAGTCATTTCCCTTCTCCCTCTGTGGCCTACATTTAAGCCTGACAGTCTGACAGATGCACTGACACATGCTCCAGACGGCTCAGGACCAACAAACAGCCCGTCTCTCTTCCTGTGAGTTCATGCTGAGTGCGTCTGCCTCATCAGCGCTGCCTCCCTCTGTCTGTGGGGGGTTCATTATCTGACTTAATGTCCTATGCCTTGCTGAACTCTTTCCAGTCAAAGTGTTTTTATTGCATCGACAGTGTAATTACAAATGATAGGAAAACTTGGTGAAAACATCAGACACAGAGGCAGACAGCAAAGAGACAGCTGCTTCGAATCAATGCCACAAAAAACACTTTTAATGTCTCACAATTAGTGAAACCGCTGATGGGAAGCAAGCATGAAGGATGAATGGATGAAGTCTAGAACTACAGGTGCTACTGTTTCTTCTGCACTGCCTTTAGAGCTTTCATTTTTAGTCTTGACAACATAATTCTCACAGCCCAAATTTTAGCTTATGTTTGCATAAACATAGGAGTCAGGGCTAAATCTGTTCCAGAAAGACCAGTCTGGACAAAGCATGGATTCAACCAAGCCTCAACAAGAAAGTACAGTGAGGAAACAGCCACCTCTACAACCATCCCTTTTTTTTTATCTGTTCTCTCTTTCATGCTACATGGGCAAAACTGCATTGGCTCTTGATTGGTTAGTGATGAATTATTTCCACTTTATAACAGCTGTAGTTAAACAATGCAGTGTCTGACATTTAAATACTGTACTACATGCGACACAGGACACCTCCAAATAAGGGTTTAGATACAATCTATTGTAGGACACATGGACCTTGCGTTATGGCTGACCACCACTCTGCCCAGATTTCAGTGCCCGGTCTGAAGGTGGCCTAATTCAACCAGTGGCCCAAAGACGTAAATGTCAAAAATGACAAAAGATGCCTGTATAAAATGGTTGACAGGGTAACTTTATGTCACACATGCTCATTGGAGCTAATAGTCAGAATAGAGCTCACAGAGAGCTCACCATATATATAAACAGTATATTCTATAATGTATGTTACTTGGTTACAGTCTGTATTTTTCCCCTAGTAGTAGTTTTGTGAGGAGTGTGCACACCTAGTCAGGAAAACTGTCCAGGCTAGAAGTACACTCCATAGACCTTTTTACAGTACATCATCAAGTTTACTATAATAGGTACTTTAGGGCACTCAGTGGTAGTATTTTCCACCACACACCTGTCTTATGAATCCTTCCGCCATAGTAATGGTCGTCTCATGGAAAACGTATCTAGTTTGAAAAGCTCAAAACTATGTAGCACACTTCCACCCGACTTCAGATTTTTCACATATCGCTGCTGCAGTTTCTCTTACAGTATGTTATTTTACCAAATGTTAGAATTTACATAACTTTATTCATCTGCATAAATAATCCTAGTTCAAAACATGAGTGCACTCATGGGACTTAAGCATTGATTTGCTTCAATGGCCACTGTGTATTGTCACATTGTCTCCCATTTCTTGCACAGCCACTATTGTGACCCTAGGATTAAATGGGTTCATATAAAATTCTAATTACATTGTGAGAATTTAACGCAGAGATTATTGCAACATTTTTCTTCCTCTGCAAAGTTTAATTGCTGAAGGCTGATTTAATTTTGTGAGTCAAAACAAAAGCCTTAAGCTCTGCAGCAGGTATCCGGCTAAAGGAAATTAAAAAGGCCGAAAGTGAACGAGAAAAACTTAGTATTCTGTACCAGCAGGCGGAAATAAGAGCTTTTAACAATGAACAAACATGTAAAGTGTGGTTGTTAACCAGTTCCACTAACATCTGTAAAAGAGCTGTAGACGTGCTTTAATGTAATCTCACCTGGTAGAGCGTTTATCATTGGTCAGGAGATTCCCGCTTGGGTTATTTCCCCAATTTCATTTCCCTCACTCTTACCCTTTTTCCTGTCTGTCTACTGTCCTGTCCAATAAAAGCAAATAGGCCAAAAAAATTATCTATAAAAAAGCAGAAACGGCTGTGCAGAGGAATAAATTAACTTTGTAACTTGAGCATACACTTTGACTGAGAAAAACCTGCATAGACTTCAAATGTATGAAATGTCATATTTAGGGTGACCAAACCATTTTTATTTTTTTTATTTTTTTACTGTCAATGCCAATCATAAAACCAAAGCAGTGCACTTTGCTTGTAACACATTTGTCAGTGGACTGTCAGTGTGTCAATCACAGAGTTGCCAGGGTTACAGCAATATTAACCAATTGATCAACAGTGTTCAACAGTGCATGCAAATCATCACTGATTGGTCCATTTACGTGCTTAAGCGTGAGGCTATTGCTAAGCATCCCTTCTGCAGCTTTCACCGTTACAGTCTGTCATCAGCCAAAAATAAAGTTGCCATTTACTAACGAGCTTAAAGAACAACAAAGGAAAGCACACGTTTGTTACATGTTTTTATAATAAAAACTCAATCCAATCAGTTTACATTTTTAGTGTAGTATATTGATTTTGCGCAGCATTTTCCATTATGGAATCTGTCATTTGATTTGCGTTTATAAAATTAAAGGTTCCCAGTTTTGAGGTTTGAAAATCTGGTCACCCTACTCATTATCTTATTTTGTAACAAATGTTGGTCTTTTTGCTAATGCTAAGTAAGTAAGTAAATTTTATTTATATAGCACCTTTCACAGATATAAATCACAAAGTGCTTTACAAAGTGCAATAAAAGAACAATAAAACTATGAGAATAAAAATTAAAACCACAAAATATTAAAAACATAAAAGCCCAATCAACTAAAAGCTTGTTGAAATAAAAGTGTCTTCAGCTGCTTTTTAAAAGAATCAACAGAAGCGTCCACTCGCAGTGACAGGGGCAGGGCTTTCCAGAGTCTGGGGGCGACTGCAATGCTATACTGCACTTTCTTCTTCATGCTGAGGGTCGTCATCTGTGAAAGACAGACAGTGGGCGTCTTATTTCTCACTGTGGAATACATCTAATAAGATCAGCTACTTTCTAATTCTTAGATAGTGCTGGCTGCTGTTTTTACCAACTCCAATCTACTGTCTTTTATTCCTCTATTTGACATTCTTTACCTTCTCTTGACCTTTTATTGACCCTTTGAAGATATACTTTTATACAGTAACCTTTCCTCTTCACCCATCTTTGCCTTTTCAGCCTTTACATTTTGTCTTCCAGTGCCACAATAATCTCCACTCTGGACCATGATGCCACACTCACTAATTATTCTTTGTCTTTCACTTCTACTTTTAAGCCCTGCACACAGTTTTACCGGTTAACTTTATTTTTGGACCAAAACACTAAGTATAAATTATACCTTGAATAAAGCTAGTATGAATTCCTGTTTTATTTGTTATTTATTGAGCTCCACATTATTTTTTTAAGGCTTCCTAGAAAATCAATGCCAAATGATTTTTACCATAGAAACATACACCCACAGCTTTTATGCTTGACATAATGCAAAAAAATGCATTACCATGTATATTCTGTAAACCTGACCAGGTAAGCCACAGTAACCTCAAAAGTTAAAATTATATTCATTCATTCATTTTTTCATTCATTTTACATTTACATTTAGTCATTTAGCAGACGCTTTTATCCAAAGTGACTTACAAGTGAGGATAACAATGGAAGCAATTTTAACAACACAAGGTACAAAAAGCATAAGTGCACAAAAAACTAGTCAGTTTAAACCCAGCGCAGTATACAATGCTAAGGATAAGAGAATTTTTATTTTTTATTTATTTTTTTTATAGAAAGGAATCGATAGAAAGGAAGTAGAACTCAGTGTTTGTCAGTCAGGTGTTGACAGAAGAGATGTGTTTTCAGGTGTTTTTTAAAGATGGCTACAGAATCTGCTGATCTTGTAGCAGCAGGTAGATCATTCCACCAATGTGGAACAGAGCCAGAGAAGGTACGTGAGAGTGATTTTGTACCTTTTTGGGAAGGTACCACCAGACGTTGTTCATTTGCAGAGCGCAGGGATCTGGTAGGAACGTAGGTCTGTATTAGTGAGTGAAGATATGAAGGTGAAGAACCAGTGGTGGCCTTGTAGGCCAAGAGCATAGCTTTGAACTTGATGCGGGCGTAAACCGGGAGCCAGTGTAGCCTAATGAATAGAGGAGATACGTGCGCTCTCTTCGGTTCATTAAAGACCACTCTTGCCGCTGCATTCTGGATCAGCTGCAGAGGTTTGGTTGTGCAGGCAGGGAGTCCAGCCAGTGGAGCATTGCAATAGTCCAGTTTGGACAAGACAAGAGCCTGGACTAGAATTTGCGTAGAGTGCTCTGATAGGAAAGGTCTAATTTGTAGAGTTTCTAATGTTGTAGAGGATGAATCTACAGGACCGGGTGGTGCTGGCGACATGACTTGTGAAGTTTAGCTGATCATCAATTACCACTCCCAGATTTCTGGCAGTGCTGGACGGTGTAATGGTTGATGGGCCTAGTTGAATGGAGAGGTTGTGGTGGGTCTTTGGATTGGCCGGAATCACGAGCAGTTCTGTTTTTGCAAGGTTCAGCTGCAGGTGATGGTCCTTCATCCAAAGTGAGATGTCACTCAGACATGCCGAGACGCGAGCAGAGACCGTCGGATTGTCAGGATGAAATGACAGGTGGAGTTGAGTGTCATCTGCATAGCAGTGATAGGAAAAGCCATGCTTCTGGATGACAGAGCCAAGGGATGTCATGTATATGGAAAAGAGTAGCGGTCCGAGCACTGAGCCCTGTGGCACCCCTGTATTGAGATGTTGGGACTCAGAGACCTCATTTCTCCAGGATACTCTGAATGACCTATCCGAGAGGTAAGACTTGAACCATTGCAACGCCATTCCAGAGACACCCATCGCCCTGAGAGAGGACAGGAGGATGTGATGATTAACAGTGTCAAAAGCAGCAGACAGATCCAGTAAGATGAGTACAGATGACTTGGATGTTGCCTTTGCCAGTCTCAGAGCTTCGATGACTGAGAGCAGGGCAGTTTCGGTGGAATGACCACTCTTGAACCCAGACTGGTTCTGGTCCAGGAGGTTGTTCCGTGTGAGAAAGGATGAGAGCTGAGTAAACACAACTCGCTCCAGAGCTTTGGCAATGAAGGGAAGGAGGAAACCGGTCTGTAGTTTTCAAGCAGAGTAGGGTTAAGAGTGGGTTTCTTCAGTAGTGGTGTGATGCGGGCCTCTTTGAAAGCTGTGGGAAGGACCCAGTGGAAAGAGATGAGTTGATGATGGGTGAGAGCAGGCACGACAGATGGAGAGATGGCCTGAAGGAGATGTGTGGGGATGGGATCCAGCGGGCAGGTAGTAGGGTGGTTAGAACTAATGACCTTGGAAACATCTGCTTCAGTTAGAGGAGAGAAGGAAGTGAGCAAACACATATCAGGGGTCTGAATGAGCTCGACAGGTGGTGGCGCAGAGAACTGACTGCTGATGGCGGTCGTTTTCTTTACAAAGAAAGACGCGAAATCATCAGCTGTTAAATCCGATGAAGGTGGGGGAGCAGGCGGACAAAGGAGGGCAGAAAAGGTTTTAAAGAGAGTGCGAGTCAGGTGAGTTGATTAACCTAGAATGGTAGTAGACAGTTTTTGCAGAGGTGACATCAGCGGAGAAAGTAGAGAGGAGAGACTGGTAGATAGAGAGGTTAGTAGGATCTTTGACTTGCGCCATTTTCTCTCAGCTGACCGGAGGCTGGCGCGGTGCTCGCGTAGAACATCGGATAACCAGGGGGCAGACGAGGATGTACGGGCTGGTCTAGATGTAAGAGGGCATAAGTTGTCCAAGCAGGATGTAAGCGTGGAGCACAGAGTGTCGGTGGCGGTGTTAGTGTTTAAAAGAGAGCTCCTCAGAAGAGGGAGTGCAGAAGAGACAGCAGAGGAAAAACGGGAGGGACTGAGTGTACGCAGGTTGCGTCGGAAAGTGACCAGCGGTAAAACAATTGCAGTGTCTGGAGAAGTTAGGTCAAGGTCGAGAGTAATGAAGAAATGATCGGAAGTGTGCAGTGGCGTGACCTGAGTGTGGCGAGTGGAGCAGTATCTTATGTAGATAAGATCTAGTTGGTTACCAGACTTGTGGGTTGCCGATGTGGAAACCTGCTTGAGGTCAAATGATGCAGTTAGGTTAATGAAGTTAGCAGCCTGTGGCTTTTCAAGGTGGTTGTTGAAGTCTCCTAATACCACCAGAGGGGTACCATCCTCAGGGAAGGATGAAAGAAGCGCATCCAACTCCTCCAAGAAATGTCCAAGCTGACCTGGGGGCCGATAGATAACTACAAAATGACTTTTAACAGGGTGGGTGATGGTAACAGCATGGAACTCGAAGGAGCTGTTGTCACACAAGGGTGATAGCTGTTTGAACTTCCAGTCAGTAGGAATAAGTAGTCCGGTCCCTCTGCCCCTTCCAGTGAGGCGAGGACTGTGGGAGAAAGTGTGATTATGGGAGAGGGCGGCGGGAGTGGCAGAGTCCTCTGATTTTCTACCGCTTAGTCCTGTTAGGGGTCACGGGTGACTGGAGCCTATCCCAGCAGCTTTGGGCCTGAGGCGGGGTACACCCTGGACAGTGGCCAGTTTGTCGCAGGGCTAACATTTAGAGACAGACAGTGACAGACAATCATTCACTCTCACATTCATTCACTAGGGAACCTTTAAAGTTGCCAATTAACCTGTACATGTCTTTGGACGGTGGAAGGAAGCCGGAGTACCCGGAGAGAACCCACGGTTACATGTGGAGGACATGCAGACTCCTTAAAATTATATTTAAGCTTAAATATTTAAGTTTGTGCTACTCATATTTTCTGATTAATAAATTGCTAATTTTATTAATTCAAATGCTTTTGCCAACAGCACCTGGACTGTGCTGGGCTGTCTGTTTGTCTATTTGTTTGTTTGTTTGTTTATAAAAACAACTTTTTACTTTTTTGCCTTGGTTTTCTTTAGTATTGCTTACTTATTCTGGAGACAGATTGAAATGCATGGTTGAAAGTGGGCGTTTAGCTCCTGACAGTGGCATATATTAGCCTGAGCCTTCTGTAAACGATACACATCTTCTCAGACAGTTTACTCTTTATATGAACCTGACTGCTGTGTGTGCTTCGTCTGCAGGTCTGGTGGCCACAATAAAGGAGCACATCACCAAACCCACAGCCATGGCCCAGGGCAGAGTAGCCCACCTGATCGAGTGGAAGGGCTGGGGTGTGAGCGAAGGGGGGGCCGGGGGCTGGGGCGGCACCTGGGGCAAAGGGGGCTCTGGCAGAGGGGGCTTGGAGGCTATGCTGCAGGAGGACGCACACTTCTACTCCCAAATGACAGATGAGATTAAAGAGGCACGGTTTGCTGCAGGTGAGACGAGAACAGAGTCAAATTTACTCTTGTGTACAAATATATGAAATAAAAATTAATGTGACAGTAATATTTAATGTTTAGTGACATAGTCCCTCCAGCGTGTCCTAGGCCTACCCCGGGGTCTCCTACCGGTGGGACAGGAGGCATCCTAAACAGATGCCCGAGCCACCTAAGCTGGCTCCTCTTAATGTGGAGGAGCAGCGGCTCTACTTTGAGCTCCTCCCGAGTGACCCAGCTCCTCACCCAATCTCTAAGGGAGTGCCCCGCCACCCTGCGGAGAAAGCTCATTTCGGCCGCCTGTATCTGGGATGTTGTTCTTTCTGTCATGACCCAAACTCATGACCATAGGTGAGAGTAGGAACGTAGATTGACCGGTAAATCGAGAGCTTTACAGCTCAGCTCCTTTTTCACCACGACAGACCGGTACATCGACCGCATCACTGCAGAAGCTGCACTGATCCGTCTGTCAATCTCATGCTTTCCCTCACTCATGAACAAGATACTTGAGGGAAGAGCTCTCCACCAACCTGCATGCCTCCCTTTTCCGACTGAGAACCATGGTCTCAGACTTGAAGGTGCTGAGCTACATCCCATCCGCTTCACACTCGGCTGTAAACCGCCCCAGTGCACACTGGAGGTCCTGGCTTAAAGGAGCCAACATCATCTGCAAAAAGCAGAGACGAGATCCTGTGGTCCCCAAACCAGACTCCCTCCGGCCCCTGGCTGCGCCTAGAAATCCTGTCCATAAAGATAATGAACAGGACCGGTGACAAAGGGCAGCCCTGTTGGAGTCCAACATGCATCGGGAACAGGTCTGACCCGTAACTCCAACACATGGCGACTGAGCCGGGGGCAATGAGCAAGTCCACACCAGCCCGCTGCCCCTCACCGCAGGCAACTCCAGAGTAGTGGAAAGTCCACTGCCAATGTATTTAGCCTTTCTCTAGTGAATAACTGGTAATGTTTCAATCGGTTAACATCAATAGAAGACATTTCCTCACATTCACAGCTGACACAGGCACTAAATTGTCTCATTTAGCAGTAAGATCTCTAAAGCTATAACCAGTGTTGGAGCTAGCAGGGGGTTTTCAAAGTCTTAGACTGTGGGCCCCCCCTCAGAGGGTAATGCAGTAACATAACACTTTGAAAAGTAATGCTACCCAACACTGGGTGACCTCACCTGCACTATAACATATAGAATTCTGTGATGAAAAAAAAGAGAAAGAGAATCAAATGGATCTCAACATTAAAATGTCCATGTCAAATCTTTAAATGTCCCATCCATTTCCAAAGTGTAATAGAGCAGCAGTCAGAAGAGCTCTTTTGTCTCCACAGTCACAACGCTGGGGTAGATAAAGCTTAAGATACGGACATGTCAAACTGTATTTAAGTGTGGACAGGTTCATCTATGTGTATGTGACACATGGAAGACCTCACAGCTGAGTTTATTGCCAGTGGAAGCTTTGTGTAGTAGTCGTTCTAATAAAACAGTAAAGAATGTAACACTGATGACAGCAGTCTCCTGGGATTTGTACATTTGGGACCAATTACCAGTTTGTAATTTACACCTTACATCCGTCATGTCTGTCCATTGTTAAATTTGACCTTGTTGTCCACAAATATTAAACCGTTCTCATTTGATTTGCCACAGCTGCTACGACACTAGAAGCAGAAATCGGAAAAGAAAATACTCACTATGCCAAATGGATTATTGACTCTGAAAGAGTTACAATGTTTGTAGTGGATGTAGATTTTGTCAAATTCTTTATATCTGTGTGTCTGTGTACATGGGGACTTATTGCAGATGACATGCACATCCCTCTGGGGAACATCTTTATTTGATCGCCCTTTTAGGGAAACTGCAGAAATCATTAGGGCATTAACAATGGGGGGCAACTTCTGAGAAAAGCCACATATGATAAGTTTGTGCCTTTGTTTGTCAGGTGTGGCAGAACAGTTCGCGCTGGCTGAGGCCACCATGAACGTGTGGTCAATGACTGATGGTCTGGAGGAGCCCTCCACAAGTATACAAGGTTGGTCCAGTCAAAATGAAACAAGTGGGAGTCTGTCTCTGCTATGAAGGATGTGGATTTTCTTTTTTAGAGACACACTCATTAACGCTGAGAATAATATGCTCTGAAATTGTTTCCGAGGGGTTACAATCTGCAGTAATGGTCTCTGTGTGGATTTACATGATTACTGTCTCCTTTATTAACAAAAGAACATGATGAACATCATGATTAAATTCAAATATTAAACAACAGGGGAAGTACAAATAGTAATATCTTATACATATATATATATATATATATATATATAATTTTTTCTTTTCCTTTCATTTGACTTTACAACAGAAACACTATTCAACTCTATTCTTTGTTTAACACTAATGTTAGAGTAAGTTTGAAGTGCTTGTGGTACTATAAGGGTCGGGGCAGTACGGGTCACTTTCCAATGTTAAAGTGGTACAAAGTGTTCCTAGTGCATTGTACCACTTTAGTGGTCGGCTTTCCAAATTGCAGTCTGTTCATTGGAGGTTTGAGAATCAGGCCAAAAATGTTTTTTTCTCAAATTAAGCTTGTCTTGTCATTCATTTTCTACCGCTTAGTCCCGTTATGGGTCGGGTATGACTGAAGGCTATCCCAGCAGCTTTGGGCCTTAGACGGGGTACACCCTGGACAATGGCCTGTTAGTCGCAGGGCTGACATTTAGAGACAGACAGTGACAGACAATCATTAACTCTCACATTCATTCACTAGGGACACTTTAGATTTGCCAAAGCCAGAGTACCCGGAGAGAACCCACAGTCACACATGGAGGACATGCAGACTCCTCACAGAAAGACTGGAGTCGGCCGGGTTTTGAACTCACGACCTTCTTGCTGTGAGGCAGGAGTGCTAATCACTCTGCCACGTGCACCCCAACAAAAATGCCAAATTTAATTAAATTTTTATAAATGTGTATGTTTAGTAAACAAATAACTCCCTATATTTATTTTCCATCTGCATTTATTTCCACATTTATTCATTTATGCATTTATTTGTTTTTTTAATTTATTTATTCTTTTATTTATTTCTACATTTATTTTTTATTTCTGTCACTGAATGCAAAAGATGGGGCATGTCCTAACAGTCTCGTTACAAGTGCTCACTGCGCGATTATACCTGTCGTACTGAGGCAGCTGTCACGTGACCAGATACCTCCGTCAGACACTCCAAGCCTCTATCATGGAACCCCTTAAAAAGTCCTTGTGTAAGGGCGCCGCCATATGGCGATATACAGCGATATACCTCCGTCCACCAGAGGGCAGGCTCCAAAGGCGGAAATATAAGGAGAAACCCAATGGTGACTTTATAAGTGTAAAAATCATGTTTACAGCCTGGTACAAAAGATGGCTCTGGTCTCTAGAGCTTTTGTAGTTTTTACTACTGTCGGAGTAGTTTTTTTATGACAACTCTGGGGCTATGGAGTAAAAGCCGAAAAGCCCGGATGTAACCGCCATTTTATTGCCCTGTCATAACAACAATATCTGTGAATAGGGGACCAATGGGTGGAAGACATCCATATTTTTACAATCATTGGTACTATCACAGAGAAAACACAATTGGGAGAAAAAGATCAGAGATGGCTTTTGGACAGGACCGCACTCGTTGGAAAAAAGAGCAGAGCTGGTGCAATGCAGATAACCTCTAAGTAAGTGTCAATATTTTCACCTGATGTTTCAATCACGGTTGTTGTAGTTTATTTAGTTCTGTTGTAAAGCGTGCGCTAACGTAGGGTCTGTGTTTTCACCATTTCATACGCTACGACTGAATTATTTTTATGATGTTTTTGTTACACCATTCCAAGACAAATTGGTATAGAACAAGCTCTTTAATACCTCACAAAAAGCTGGAATACATACATGCAGAGCGTTACGTGGTTCACGCATGTCTGACTCAGCATACAATCCTTTTTTTCATTCTCTCTACCGCCACCTACAACAGCAACAAACCACAACTATTACAACCAGACTTTAGATTGTTTTAGCAGTACATCTCTGTGAAAGTTCTCAGTCATCCAGAACATCTTGAAGGTTGAAGTAAAAGCATCTGGACTCAATTCAGAGACAAAGAATCTTGGAACCTTGGAAACTGAGTCCAGATGCCTTTACTTCAACCTTTTTTAGCAGTACACTTATCCAAGTGCAACTTTATAACATAAAACAAGTTTATTACCTACATCGGCCGTAAAAACACTCCCGTAAATTAATGTTTCGGTTAATGCTTTATTAGTATTAGACCAACAGTGCAAATATTTTTACAGAAACAATAAAGCCAATACAATAAAAGTGTAAAATTCAGTGACACATACACAGGCTGTTGCACTCAGTTTGCGTGGATGCTGATGTGTTACGTCCATATTCTCTGTTTTTCTCTGTTCATTTAGGAAGAGAAAGTAAAATAGGAGGACCCAGCTAGACAAAACCTAACAGTCTCAGTCTGGATCAGAAAGTAGGTTATCAACTCATTGAGTTAACCCTGGTTTTCTCTGGAACTGAGAGAGTGTTCATGTGAAGTAGGTGGAGTCGGCACTAAACCAGTCACAGAGACGTGTGACAGAGTTAATGAGGAAAAACAATGATAGTAGCCTGTACTAAACACAGAGTTACAAAATCTCATACAACAGAACAGCATCAAAAACTGAATGACACATGTGCACAAAAAGCTAAAGACTAACGTAAGTGTGGAGTCTATGTTCTAAAGGTTGCATCAAAATCACAGAAACTACTGATAATAACACTTATTTTGAGCACAATGTCAAGCAGGTGTTTAACCTGTAAGTTACAATATTACATGAATTTACAGTGTCACTAGATCGCTGTACATTTGTGTTCCAGTCTCGCTGCTTCAGACACTCTGTTATCTCTCCGCGCTGCGTCTTTACCTCCTTCTTGAGCAGGTTAGGTGTTCAGGTTTCCAGAGATCTACCTCGAGAGAAAGTCAAACAGCTTCTGAAACTGAAAACCCTTGGTTAACCGTGAACTTACCTCGCTAACCTCCTGATCCAGCTTCAGAGAAAAGGGCCCTGGAGAAGTCTTACAATCATCATCTACAACTAACGTCTGCAAAATGTAGGTCTTTTGTATCACACCAGTGTCCGGAACTAATCTGATGAGGCCTAAATGAGTCACTTAAAGGTAACTGAAGGTAACTGTATTTACAGTCTGTGTTGTTTTTCCAGGTACAGTAGGAGACAGAGCCCTCTTCACTGAGGACTCAGTCTACAGCCTGAGGAAGGACTGCTGCTCCACTCACTTTACATATGTCTCTGTCTCAGATAAGTAGCAGCAATGTGAGCATTTCTACAGGTAGATCACATTTATATTGTGGACATTGAAATAAAACAGTCCAGTTCTGAACAGCTGTACCTCACATGATCATGTGAAACATGACATAAAAATGCTATAAACCAAATAAACACTTCCTCTATGTTCAGTCTGTGGACTGTATATTGTCTCTTGGTCTGAATGAAGTGTATTATGTCTGCAACAGTGCTCTCTCTTCTTCTTGTTCTTCATCCTTCTACAGTCGGCCTGGACGAGTCTGGTGTAGGACATAAAACTATAGTGACAACACCACTTATCTATCTGAGGCCCTGGGAGAGAACACTCCCCCGTAGCTTAATAGCTACAGTCAGAGGTAACAGATTGAAGAAGAGAATCCCAGTTAGAATTACTAATCAGACGAATCTGATTCAAATCCCCTGCAAACAGATAATGTAAGGTCCTGCTGAAAACAGACTTGAAACTTGCAGTGTTCAATGTCGAGTCTTTGGGTAACATCCATCTTCTGCTTATACGGGGCCGGGTCGCGGGGGCAGCAGTCTAAGTAGAGAGGCCCAGACTTTATCCTCCCCAGACACTTCATCCAGCTCTTCTCGGGGAACACTGAGGCAGTCCCAGGCCAGCCAAGAGACATAGTCCTTCCAGCGTGTTCTAGGACTTCCCCGGGGCCCCGCCCAGGGAGGCATCCAGGTAGCATCCAGAACAGATGCCTGAGCCACCTCAGCTGGTTCCTCTTGCGGCTCTACTTTGAGCTCCTACCGAGTGACTGAGCTCCTCACCCTATCTCTAAGGGAGCGCCCAGCCACCCTGCAGAGGAAACAAATTTCGGTCGCCTGTATCTGGGACCTTGTCCTTTCGCATATTACCCAAAACTTATGACCATAGGTGAGAACAGAAACATCGATTGACTGGTAAATTGAGAGCTTCACCTTGCAGCTTAGATCCTTCTTCACCACGACAGACCGGTACATCAACTGCATTACTGGAGAAGCTGCACCGATCCGCCTGTCACCCTCAGGTTCCCTCCTTCCCCCAGTCGTGAACAAGACGCCGAGATACTTGAACTCCTCCACTTGGACCTCTTCACCAACCTAAAGGGGACCAGCCACCCTTTTCCATTTGAGAATCAAGGCTTTGTACTTGGAGGTGCTGATTCTCATCCCAACTGCTTCACACTCAGCTGCAAACCATCTCAGCGCACACTGAAGGTCCTGGCTTGATGGAGCCAACAGGACAACTTCATCTGCAAAAAGCAGAGACGAGATCCTGTGGTCCTCAAACCGGACTCTCTCTGGCCCCTGGCTGCGCCTAGAAATCCAGTTCATTAAAATAATGAACAGGACCGGTGACAAAGGGCAGCCCTGTCGGAGTCTAACATGTACCGTTAACAAGTCTGACTTACTGCTTGCAATGTGAACCAAGCTCCTGCACTGTTTGTACAGGAACCGGACAGCCCTTAGCAGAGAGCCCCGGACCCCATACTCCCTGAGCACCCCCCACAGGGTGCTGCAAGGGACACAGTTGAATGCCTTTTCCAGAACCACAAAACACATGTGAACTGGTTGGGAAAACTCCCATAAACCTTCCAGTACCCTGAAGAAGGTATAGAGCTGGACTAGTGTTCCACAACTGGGAGGAAAACCACATTGTTCCTCCTGAATTCAATGTTTGACTATTGGCCGAATTCTCCTATCCCGTATCCTGGCATAGACCTAGAGTGGATGAGGTACTCAGGGCGTATCTCATCCACCCCCGGTGCCTTGCCGTGTCAGAGGGATTGAGGAGATCCTCATAGTATTCCTTCCACTGTCAGAAAATATACCCTGTTGAGGTCATCAGCTGCCCACCTCCACTGTAAACAGTGTTGGCAGGGCACTGCTTACCGCCCGCCGGACGGTTTGCCAGAATTTCTTTGAGGCCGACCAATAGTCTTTCTCTATGCCCTCTATGCCCAACAAACTCCTCCCAGACCAAAATTTTTGCCTCCACAAACACCCGGGCTCCAGTCCGCTTGGCCTGACGATACCTATCAGCTGCCTCAGGATTTCCATGAGTCCTTGATAGAACTCCAGCTTGACAACATCCCTTACTTCCAGTGTCCACCACCGGGTTCAAGGGTTGCCGCCACAACAGGCACCAGATACCTTGCGCCCACAGCTTTGTGTACAATGGAGGTGGAGAACATGGTCCACTTGGACTCAATGTTTTCAGCCTTTCTCGGGATCTGGTTGAAGCTCTGCAGGAGGTGGGAGTTGAAATTCTCTCTGACAAGGGACTCGGCCAAACATTCCCAAAAGACACTCACAGTACGTTTGGCTCTGCCAAGTCTGTCCAGCTTCCTCCCCCGCCATTGGCTGCAACTCACCACCAGGTGGTGATCAGTTGACATCTCCGTCCCTCTCATCACCCAAGTGTCCAAAACATACGGCCGGAGGTCACATAAAAAAAACACAAAGTCGATTATCAACCTCTGGGGGGCTATAAGCACACAAGCCCGCTGCCTCTCACCGCAGGCAACTCCAGAGTAGTGGAGAGTCCAGCCCAGAGTTGGGTTCCAGAGCAAAAGCTGTGCGTGGAGGTGAGCCGATCCTAGCCTCTAGTCGGTATCTCTCAACCTCCCGCACAAGCTCAGGATCTTTACCCCCAGCGAGGTGACATTCCACATCCTTAACGCCAGATTTTGTGTCTGAGAATTGGGTCGTTGAGGCTCCTGCTGCATGTGGTAGGCCCACAGGAGGTCGGTCTCTTTGGGTAACAAATCATTTTTAGTTAATAATTTTATAACGTCATATAAGCTTCAGTTTATGTTTTTAACTTGAAACATGGTTAGACAGCAAGACTGGAAATGCGGTCCTTACTAAATCCACCCCATCTAATTTCACATTTGTATCCAAAATACGGAAAAACAAAAAGGGTGGGTGTGTATGTGCCCTTCTTAGGGATAATATTCTTATCCAGAAGTTATCATTTGAGTATGTGTCATTCAAAATGGAGTTGAGATTTTCTCCATCTGTATTATATGTAGTTCTTTACAAATCACCCCAACAATGTTATGATTTTATTGATGAGTTTACTAAAATGCTTTTGGTTATCTGCACAGAATTTGAACAAATAGTCATCACTGGTGATTTTAACAGAGGTCACACTCTGGACCTGGTCATTACTAAAGCTGTTCATATTTCAAACGTTAGTGTGATTGATGTTGCTCTATCTGATCATTATTGTGTTAATCTGTCCATAATTCCAAAAGTTGCTGCTGGACCTACAGTTGTACAGAAGAGACACATTAATAATAACACTAAGACACAATTTATGGAAAAAGTCAGGTTTGAAAATGCCTCAGCATGTCAAGTTGATGATTTGTTGAATTGTTATACTTCAGGTGTTTTAAATGTTATGGACATCATTTCCCCTCGTTAAGGTTAAAGTGATCAGAAAGAGGTAAAAGGCATCATGGAGCAATGTTCATTCTGTCAGGGCACAGAAGAGAATGCCAAAGAGCCAAAAGAAAATGGCGTACATTGATTATGAGGTACCAAGAAACTTTGCATGTTTTTAATCAAAAAGCAAGAGAAAGATTTTTATCAGAGATTATCAACAACAGCAGCAGTAAAAACTTGCATGTCCTGTTTGCTACAGTGAATAGATTAATAAACCCTCCAGCGCCATTTCCTACAGAATAAGTTTCCATTAAATGCAGTGAGTTTGCATTATTTCTTAGTGACAAGGCTCAAGGCATTGAACATGCTACAGTTCAAAAGGCATAAAACAACATTGCAGTCATCAAGAGGCACTTGGTTGGGTTAACACATTTTACACAATTTGATGACAATGACAATGAACAATTGAAAAAACTGTCTCCAGTCGGAGTTCATCTACCTGCTGCCTCAATGTTTTGCACATTACATTTCTAAAATCAGTACTAAGCACTTAAACTCACTGATATAGTCAGTAATTCCTTACAGTCTGGAACATTTCCAAGGGCATTAAGCCTCTCCTAAAGAAGAGTAGTGCTACAGTGCTCAACCACAATTGGCCCATATCAAACCTTCCATTTTTAGGGAAAATCATTGAAAAAATTGACTTTCTATTACTTAACAACTGCTTTGATCCTTTTCAGTCAGGATTCAGGCCCCATCACAGCACTGAGACTGCACTTATCAAAGTCACAAATGACATCCGTCTGAACACTGACGCAGGCCAAGTTTCTGTCTTAGTTCTGTTGGAAATTAGTGCTGCTGCGTTTATACAGTGGACCATGGAATTCTGTCACAAAGATTAGAGGAATGAATAGGTATCTCTGAAACTGCTCTTAAATGGTTTCAGTCCAATCTTGAAGACAGGAAGTACTTTGTTTCGGTTGGTAACTGTGTATCAGACCAAATGGCCCTGACATGTGGGGTTCCACAGGGGTCTATCTTGGGACCTCTATTATTCAATCTCTACATGCTTCCTTTAGGCCAGTTAATACGCAGCTGTGGCGTATCATACCATAATTATGCAGATGACACATTAAGATTTACATTTCACTCACAGCAGGTGAAATTCACCGTGTCACTGCATCAAACAGATGCTGAACTAATCATCTTTGGGGCACAGAAACAAAGAGAAAGTGTCAGCAGTCACCTCGAGTCTCTTTCTCTAAAATCTATAAACCAGGTTAGAAATCTAGGGTTCATCATGGACTCAGACTTGAATTTTCACAGTCACATAAAGTCAATTACATCATCAGCATTTTATCACCTTAAAAACATTTCCAGAGTCAAAGGGATGATGTCTCAACCAGACTTAGAGAAACTTATCCATGCTTTTATCTCCAGCAGGTTAGATTACTGTAACGGCCTGCTCACTGGTCTCTCAAAACGAGGGTTAAGACAGCTGCAGCTTATTCAGAACGCTGCTGCTCGGGTTCTCACCAAAACCAGGAAGTACAACCACATCAGTCCAGTTTTAAAATATCTGCACTGGCTTCCTGTTGCTCAGAGAATAGACTTTAAAACAGCACTGCTGGTTTACAAGTCTCTAAATGGTTTAGCAAATATATTTCTGACATGAACCTTCTCAAACATCTGGGACAGGCCTTCTGCTCGTGCCCAGAGTTAGAACTAAACCTGGTGAAGCAGCGTTTAAGTTTTATGCAGCAAAAATCTTGAACAGCCTCAACTTTAACAATGTTCAAGGAGAAGTTAAAAACCTTCCTCTTTACCTCCGCCTACATTCAGTAAAAACAGCTGAAAGGGTTTGTTTTAATTTTTTATTCTGTTTTGTATGTTTCTTATTTTAAATCTTGTTTATTTATTTAATGTGTCTTTTATTTCTGTAGAGCACTTTGAATGACCCAGTTTATAACTTGTGCTATATACATAAAGTTATCTTTCATTAGATTTTTCTGAATCTTTTATATAAAAACTAGAGATGAAACGATTGACTCCACTCACAATTTGGTTGAATTAACGATTCTGATCTCACCATTCAATTTTGTCACAATTTTCTTTTATGAAATGAGGCAAATTAGAAGTGAACAAGTGCCCTTTTATTATTTCACAAATCGGGGATCCAGACTAAATTTTTTCATCACAAGCCAGTTCGGTCCGTGTATCATCCGATCATCCGAAAAACAGAAAAACAAAATATTGATTCGTTATTTTGTTTTTGGTTTGCCAGATTAAATGGAATAATTGAATGATCGGATGATACACGGACCCAGTACCAACAGTCCCTAAGTAAATGTCAAATGTCCCCACATTTATTTAAATATAGGCTAATGTTTGGCTATTTGTAGGTTTATAAATAAATGTAAAAATAAAATCTAATTCTACATGCGTTTACAAACAAATTAATTTGCTTAAGGCTGGTCTTAATTCTCAGTGACTGCAGCAGAGACTCACAGATGCAGCTCAGGACCCACCAGAAATTTATTATTGTCTCTCTCACAAGAGCCTCAAACAGGTGAACACATAAAACAGGTCTGACTGTTATGAAATAATGGTTCAGACTCGAGACAGCAGCCTCCGTTTACTGTTTAGCCACTTTGCTAACACAGATTATTGCTCACATTCTCTCTGTCAAAGCTCTGCTGGAGGTGGGAGTTGATCTCTCTGACAAGGGACTCGACCAAACGTTCCTAACAGACCCTCAGAGTACGTTTGGGCCTGCAGGGTCCTCTGCCATAGAGCCTTTTGAAACGACTGGCCATTGGTGTAAAAAGACACCAAAGTGAACAGTTATTAACCCCTTATTTTTATTACCACATTTGATAAAAGCTGGTTGACGCCACGATTATCACACCATTAATCATTCCCTGCTTTTGATGACACCAGGCTAAAATTAGGAATGATTCAAAAAAATCGTCCTTCTCCATGTTTCTGTATAAATGTGCACTTTCTTTCACAAGAAAGACTCCATTTACTGCCAGACTGCCATTTTAATTGGTTTTGTTCAAGTCTGTCTCGAGGCCCATCAAAGATAATCATCAAACTGTGCAGCAGCTGATTCACAGCACATCTCTGCCTTCATTTAACACATTAAGTGCACCTGTAATGAGTCTTAAGTGCTGTTTCTAATTAAAAACATGATTTCAAGCATTTTGGAAAACACTAAATGAAAGGTAGAATGTATAAATTATGAAAAAATAAATGTAGTGTTTAACAAATAGATTCTTTTGGGAAGTGATGTATTAAAGGTGGTCAGAGTTGGGTGGACACTTTGAGCCATGCATTTGTTGCACTGTAATGCCTGATGACTCACTGACTTGATGTTTGTTGCTTCAGCCACACACAGTCACCTCCTGTCCCAGTTCCTGCTGGACGGCGGGAGCATGGGAGTCCCTCAGCACCTCTACAGTGTCCACTCTCAGATGTACGCCGACAGCATGGGGCCTCCCCCTCAGGCCGACTCAGTCTCCCCCATGACCAGTGCTCTGCCACAGACCGAGGTCCGGGTGGAGCACAGGGGCCCCGTGAACGCTGAGGCCAACGTCCGGCACGTCGACAGCAGCTCGCTCTCTGAGGATGACGTTTTTTATAACTAAAGAATGTTGGTGTTCTCTGAAATGAACCTTGGAGCACCTTAAATGAAATAAACCAGACTGTAAGAACTCCTAAAGAAACTCTCCAGCACTTTTTAAGACTCCAAAATGTCCTTGCTTGAGATTTATAGAACTGACTAGGGAACTTTTAGTTACGGTTCGGTTCTGGAGATGGTTTGTACAATAACAGCACACTGTTCTTAATGGAAAGTACCCCAGGGACAGTTCTGAATGAAGGACAATGACAATAAACTTTGGTGACCTTGGTTTTGTCAGTAAATATTGTGTTTGGAAAATTGCCTCATTCTTGACTACATTATGAATGATATCTCATTCTGAGTGTTGCTTTCCCATTTGCCACGAGTCTGATTATATTAAAAGAAAGTAATTGTTGGGCAGAAGTAAAACAGGTTTACATCCATGCATTTGTAATCTGTTATAAAGTTCTGTTTGTGCACAACGCCAGTGTGTGAGGTTTGTGTTTTTTACAACAAAGCTGCTTCAACAGTAGAACAGGAACAGAGTCGACTGTCAGGGTGGATTCACACCGAAAACAACAAAATGACATGTCTCCACTCAAGCTGTTCCTAATACACCCCCAGTTATTGCTTGGACCTGTCCCTCTCAGCTATTTATCAAATCTTATTCTGTGATTGGTTGTCGTTTTAGCAGTGTTATTACTTGTCTGCATAGAGTTGAGCTCTAACTAACAATTATAGTGTTGAGTTTGTAACATATCTGTGCCAGTCCTTCAGCTTTATTGTTCAACCATATAGCTTTTTCTTCTTTCCCGTCTTTGGGACAGCAGTCTAAGCAGAGTCACAGATTCCCTGACACTTCCTCCAGCTCATTTAGGACAACCTGGTGCCTCAAAACAAACCTTCAGCTTTACAACTGAGACAGTCCAGTTCTTGGTATTTCATCCATGCTTCTCAAAAGATCAGGAAATTAAACTGGAGTAGGTTTGGTTTGTTATTAGTAGCTGAGTTTCTCAAACGTACTGCCCTTCTTTCAATTTGCTTTGGTAAATGATAAATGCACTCTTTATTGCACAAACCGACAGTTTTTCACAATCCCTCAAATGCATTTGGCCAAAGATTTAAAAATTGTTTTCCCCGGCACTGAAAGTTGATTCAGAGAAAGTGGTCCAAAATCAGGATGCTTGTAAAAATTACTTTTTTTTATTTTTGCACTGTGTTCCAAACATTACAGGCTGAGGAGAGAAAATATATGAAAATGGTTCAGCCAAAAGTAATTCTGGCAGGCTGAAAGAAAGAAAACATCTGTCCAATTAACTGTGTGAGTGTAAGCCCAGGTGAGTTTTTATTCACTATATGTGAGAAATGGAGCAGCGAGCACAAAGAGAAGGTCGGGTTAAAGAGAGGCACAGACAGAAACACGATGGAGGACAAAGACAGAACCATTAATGAGTGAGACTGGATTTTGCCTCAGTGTCAACACTCTGTTTAGCTGCTAATAGCAGTGAGCTCTGGTTTATAACAAACTGAATAAAGCCTGTCTGCCATATTCTTCTCACTTTTGAATATCCTCATAATCTTTCAATCTCATCTTTTCTGCAAACCTTTAAAATAAAAACAGAACACAGCATTCATATCTTTGGCATGTTTTTTTGTAACACATATTTAATGTTAAAGTTAAAATGATATACTTTTTGTTGACATCTATTGCTTTGATAAAAAATGAATGTGATTGTTGAATGTTTTAACATGTTCTATCACCAAAAGAGGTCTAACGTGTCCCTGCATCTGTACCGCACGGGGATGCCTCGAGACATGACTTTTGTGGTACTTTGATGAAGTCATTGTTTTCATAGCAGAAAGTTCTGGCAGAGTGGACATGCCTCTTGCAGGGGTTACCTGTACTGACCCGTACCGTACCACCAGTGGAAACTGGGCTAGCAGGACTGCACATTTAGGCCTGCAATGATTTAATCAGTTTCCAAACTGGTGGTCAGTTTAGAAATTTAAATAAATGAATACATTTTTGACTATTAACTATATTTAGCTGGGAAAACATTTAGTCTAATGCATTTAAATTTAGACCGACTACCCTGGTTTGACTCCCAGCTCCAGTCCATCCCTCTCTTTATCATATAACAGCATCGTGGCCAGCACAAGTGGTTAGCACTTTTGCCTCACAGTTAGGAAGTCCTGTCTGTGTAGGTTTCCTCAGGGGGCTCCGATCCTCCTACCACTAAAAACATGTACAGTAGGTTCTCAATGGGGCCAGGAGTCCCTGGAAATGAGATTTGTGAACTTTCATGGTTAAATAACAATCCAGAGTAAAAACAAATAGTCCCAGTTTTTGGTCTTTATGATAATTGTGTTTTTTCCAGGTGTAACTTATATTGCTTCCCATGACAAACTTTTGTGAAAATTATGACATTTACTGAAGTGCTGCAAGTGCTGAAAAGATGTAACACTGCCACTGGGGGACTCCAGAGCTGGCCCTCTCTCCATTCATTTGTATTAACAGCCTTTGTTTGTCCACAGTTTGTTTCTTTGTACATTCTGTTGATTCAACTAACACATATTTTTTTTATTGATTCTTGACAGTAAATTACAGAATATTTAATGAAAAACTCTTCTTTACAATTTTAATACCAGC
Organism: Perccottus glenii; assembly: GCA_024416835.2. Lineage (NCBI taxonomy): Eukaryota > Metazoa > Chordata > Actinopteri > Gobiiformes > Odontobutidae > Perccottus > Perccottus glenii. The sequence goes on along the minus strand of CM044555.2, from coordinate 28,437,624 downwards.
ATTGTTCTGGATAATTACAGAGCAGAATAAAGAACAGCAGGTTATATCAGTTTAACTTGTTACACAGTGTTGTTGACCCCACACTGATATTTTACACAATACACCTTGATAATATCCACGTGAAATTAGGCGGAGCTCAGTGAATGGTCCTGTGTTTATCTCTTCAGAGCATGGACAAGGACCTGCTAATTACAACAAAACAACAGACAAAGGGCTCTGACAAAGAGGCCACGGAATAAGAGGTTTGTTGGTGCACACAACAAGCTAATAAGACCGAGATGGATCCATGTCTGAGTTCAAAAGATATGTTTTCTGCCTTCAGATGTCTTTGGCCAAGTCATCCAGCATTTTCTTCAGCTGGAGAGGAAAAGAAGGCATCAGTTCTCTAAAATATATACAAAAGTATAGGCTGCACCCACATGATGTTCTCGGAGGGTTCATGGTGTTGTGAAATGTGTAAAATGTAAGGGCTAAAAAAACTCTCACACAACAATATAGTAAGACAAGGTGTTGTCCTTGCAGAAAGAACTTAATTATTTCTGTGGAAAAACATGTTACAATATAATGAAGCCTTACCTCTGGCCATGTTAGAAGCCCAGTCAGTTTTCCTTCATCGGTCACAAACAAAGCCTCTTTTCTGGTCACACTCAGGATCCTGTGCGCCTACAATTGACAATTAATTCTTAGAAATTCTGATTAATGCAAAGATCACAATATGAAAGTAATGTGATGAGAATCCATTTACTCATCCCTCCTGTGATATACAGTATATATGTATTTATACTTGGGCCGAAACATGCCTTATGCTAAAAGAATTGTTTGCTGCTATAATTTTAAAATTTTTCTGATTGCTAAGAAAATTATTACGATCAATTGGAAGAATGTGAAAATGGAAACAAAGGCTAAAACAAGTGTTGGTTATGAAAAATGGACCTCTTTAATCTTAGATGTATCCTGTGGAAGTATATCTTAAAGCAGGGGTTCCCAAACTTTTCAGACCGCGACCCCCAATATTAGACTGCTGACGATCCGTAACAAATCTCTCTCTCTCTCTCTCTCTCTCCATGAAAAACAGCCCGCGGCAACTGTGTTAAAGTAGCCCGCGGACTTGGCAACACGCCGTCACTTAACTGTCATAATTAATCGGAGCAAACAAAGTTTTACTAAGTTTTACAAAGTTTTACTTTCAGTTTATTTTAATTATCCTAAATTTATACTCGCATCATTACAACCTTTTTAAAAATATATAAAAATAATAATAAAAATAAATAAATAAATAAATAATAATTCTGGAAATCATCTCGCGACCCCCCGCCCACCGCGACCCCCACTTTGGGAACCAGTGTCTTAAAGTATAATAATGTTTTTTATGGGGTTGTTAAACCATTCCTGCAGTGGGAATAGACCATGTGTGAATTCACTGTCATATTCATTATATTACTGTCTTTACAATGTATTGTACTTTATTCTTAAAATGTGCAACTGTATTTACTTTTTGTTACCTACATTTGCACTGATCTCAGGGAATGTTCTGTTTTTTGTCAAGAAATTCTAAATTCTAAATAAAAAGTCCTACAATAATGATTATAGCAACTATATATTTTTTATTTATTATTATTATTATTATTTTTATTATTATTATTATTAGCGGTATAACGTGCACCAGTGCATATAGGCCAAAAGAAATAATGGGGCATAATCTTGTGTTTATTATGACAGTTTCACTAAAACATTTATTTTCTTGTATTTGAGGAAAATTGTTAGTTTCCTAATCGCTCATTGTAATAAGTTTATAAGAATAAACTGCAAAAAATCCAAGAGACGTCATCTGGGCTTTGTTATTACAGATTTTAACAAATGAGAATCACAAGACTTTGATCTTAAAAAATAATAATAATTTACTTGAAATATTTTTAATATACTTATAGGTGCACTATACTAAGCTTGTTTTAAATGGACTATATAAATAAACTTGACTTTGACTATGAGAATGTTTGAGACCCAGCCTGGATGCTCCTATTGGCTGTTTGATCTACACGGCTTGTCAACACTGAATTAATGGCTGTGGAAAATCTTACCTAGTGTCTATTACATTACATCAGTTTACACAGAGAAACAATGCCAAAAAGTAAACCATAAACAGAAAAGGGAAGCAAAGTGAAATTATATATATTTAGAGTATTTTGTTATGAATATAATATTTTGAAAAAGTTAGACTTTGCTGTCTAGTGAGCTTATCTAAATAAGTTATTGGATTGTATCTTTCATAACTACTCGCCTTAAATGTACATCACCTGGACCTGCATTAGTTGCTTAATACATTTTCAAAATGCTTATAAGCTCACATCTAGTATTATTCAGAACTGATGTAATCTCTGAGTTGGGAAATAAAATTACTTCAGAAATATGCACCGGTGCCTTTCTTTAAAGTCTTGTCCTTGACAGCTCCTCAGCCTGGACGGACTTAGATTAAAGGTAAAGGTGATGTAAGCCTGTTAACAGATGGTGTGATGAAATGCATAAGAATGTGTTTCATTGACTCATAAAAGGACAGTGTCTACAAGATTCATGTTGAGACAGAGAAATAAGATACCAAATAAGATAATGGGTGGAGGGATATATCCACTGTGTGAGCATTAATCTTTTTTTTATTGAATACTACACATTACAGTATATCTTTTAAATATGGGACTCTTAATCATTAAAATTGTGTGACAAATTTTTTCTTAACATGACTTAACTTAAATCATCCCAACTAAACTCAATTTCTTAAGTCAACTTATTATATTTACTTAATCCAAGCTAACTTAACAGAACTCAACCTCTCAACAGAATAAATGATTGTCTGTATTATAATGACCATATGTGAAGTGTATACCTCCTGAACAGTGGTGTCAGGTGACAACAGAACAGAGGGCTTGTGAACGCAGCACACCTCATCCAAATGTTTCTCCACAGTCTGAGGAACAGCACAGACATGTCCCAATATTATAACAACTGCTTCCTTATTCAAACCCATACTAGAAACCAAACTCCTCCCACAGCTCATTTCTCATCATTTAAACTTACATCATTATGCCATTTTATTCTAGTTCCCCGTCTGTATTTTCTGCCCTGTCTCCTAATTTACATTTTATTTACATTGAGTGTTTGTGTATGGAGTCATATTTTAATCCAGCCGTTTACCTGAGTCTGGCAAAGCTGCAGGAACCTCAGCAGCTCAGAGCGATGAACGTATCCCAGTAAAACCTGCGACTCTTTAGCAGAACAAAGAGAGGAAATCAATTTTCTCTTCCACAGTTGAATATACAGTTAAAGAGTGTCTGGGCAGCAAGCTGCCTGTTGCAAGCAGATTCATCCATGTGATTGCTGCTAAAAAGGCTCAGCTGGCCAATTTTCTCACACTTGTCAGCTTCTTTCATTTGGGCTCAATTGCTAAGGTTGGTAATGGTGACAATTTTCTTCTTTTCTCCCATAATCCTTCTTCCTCTGGGGCGGTATGAACTGCTGTAATGATGTGTGCAGAGTGGATGTATCTGTAAGGACACTAACAGCTATCATAGAGGTCCCTATCCTTATAAAGTACTATTTGTACTTTGACCTTGAAAAATGAACTCCGGTCATTACAAGCAGGCTACACTAAAAGTGTAAAAAGTAGCCCAAAAATATCTATTCTTCCTCTCATTTTGATGTTTCTTTGAGACATAAAATAGATAGAATAGGTAGAATCATACCTATCTCACTGACACAGAACCCTCAGCTGGACAGAAACCTTTAGTGTACCTTTCCTTGAGCTAGGATGGTGACATATGAGAGATTATGTGAGGTGCACACAGGTAGACACAGCAGTCTGGGTGGGACCTGCTCGGTGTTAAACTTCTCCCACATGTGTGCCTGGGTCGTTTTATGTTAAGTTATTAATAAATCAATCAAAGTGAAATAAATCTAAATATGGGCTACAGGTCATTGATAACTTGATTGATTTAAAATAATAACACTAATAATTAAAGCTGCGAGCGGCGATGGTTGTCCCTCGTCGTTGCGACCCGGTTGCTGGTGCCGAGGTTAATCGGTGAGGCTATCTCAGATTGGATCCTATAAGATGGTTGACAAACGTTTTTTGTCGCAAGCTTATGAAGTTTTTGTTTTTATAGGGGGCACGGTCGTCCTATAACCGAAACGCTGGTGGTTCGATTCCCGCTCTCGCCACAGTTCATACCGTCGTTTCCTTGGGCAAGACACCTTGACTGCAGTGGTGTTCCAGCTGTAACATGGTGAATGAATGTGTGTGTAAATGTAAATAAATCCCTAGGAGATAGAAAAAATACGATGTAAAAAAAATGCCAAGTCAGAAAAATTTGATCCTAGATGGCTAACTTTCTTTTTGTTGAGTGACATAGCCTTAATAAAATTTTTACATTCATTATTTAGCTGACGCTTTTATCCAAAGCGACTTACATTGTTCTAATGTAATTACCAGTGTTACAGCCACTGGAGGCAAGGTGGGTTAAGTGTCTTGCCCAAGGACACAACGACAGTATGATATGGGGAGAGCGGGAATCGAACCTCCTACCTTCCGGTTGAAGGACGACCGCTCTACCACTTAGCTACTGCCGTTTTGTATGTGTTTGCATGACCACTATATGTATCAAATTTTGTGACTCTAAGAGTCTGGTACGAGCCTCTCTGCTCCGGCTTAATGTACATTGTACGCTGTCCCAAAGAAATAAAAAAAAAATATGAATAAAAAAGCCCAAGTATTGGTCCTAATCCTAGTCTCCAGACCAAGACCGATGTTAGTGTCTGCTGCGTCACAAACCAATGTCATTTAGTGTGTATGCGTTCACCGTGAGAGTCCACCACGGGGATTGGAGTCTGAGAGCTGGTGTTGGCAGCACGTTGGGCCTCGGCACATCCAGCTGCCTTCTGAAGCTGCACTGATGGAACTCGCAGGAGCTGCCCGATCGGAGTGGACGGAAGTCTGAGGAGCACATGACAGTTCTGAGACAGGTGCTTTCACATAAAACAGAGAGACTTGACTCAACTTGACAATAAGACTTCTACTTGACTCGTAAAAATAAAAAAATAAACAGGTAACTGCACATATGAAACAGTTTTGACCACAGTATTCTGTCCTCCAATTTCTACCAAGTTACACTTCATTTTTTGGTACAGCACAGTTGCTTTTCTATGGCCAAAGGGGAACCCAAAATAAGCACTGTCCTACATTTGACACTGCTTTGTAGGGTCCAAAAAAGAAGATCTAGTGCTAAAAAGTGGAGAAAAACAAGGCAGTTTGTTAATTGGACCATAGAGAATTGTCATTTTCTCCACTCTGGATTTCTAGAGAAAAACCCATTCAACATATTCCCTGGAGTACAATCATCTTTGCGTTCATTATGCTCCGGTAAGAAGTGCTTAACTTGCTCATGTAAATTTTCTTTGCTCAGTTTTTTGGACTTCAGCCTCCTCCTCATGTCCTCTCACATGAAAATCATGTGTTTGAAAGTGTTTACTGATTCATGAATGTGCTGCGTAGGATTTGTACTTCTCTCATTTCCTCTTGTAAAAACAGTTCTCTCAACATCTCTCAAACTTTCAGTCGGAGGAGAGACAATTTGCATCAAAAAACTCACTGTTCCTTTCTGTAAAGACTAGTAAGGAGGAATTTTTGTCTGATATTAGAATCAAATAGGACTTGAAATATTAATAAAGAAGAACTCCAGTATGGGTCGGTTTAGCTTTAAGACTATGTCCTGCAGCTCACTGATGGAACATGTCCATTTGTCACTGGCCTCCATCACTGCCCCGGGGGGTCCCACCTCTGTCTACCTTCTCAAGCCACTTGTCCAGCTTTCATTTTTCACTCCTGAGTGATACCTGTGTTGAAGACAGTTACTTCTTTCTGGAGAAATATAAAGGTTTCGTTTGCAATCATACCGGATTAATAAACCGTCTTTCTTGTCTTTCCTACTTACAAGGCTTGTCCTCTTAGGATGTTTTATTTAATTTCAGAGCAAGCCATTGGACAGTGATGCGCTTACACGTGCACTACAGAAGAACTCCTGCACAAACTGCTGTAGTCTCTTGTATTACAGAGGGACAAGAGCAATCAAATGAAACCCATCAAGACCAAAGTGAGCATCAGTGGAGGGGGTGTTCACTTATAAAAAATATATATTTGTGTTACTGTTACAAACAGCAGAACAACAGTTGCTGCTGTTCGTGAAAGGAGCTAGCAGTGTTCGGTTTAATTCAGCTGGTTTAAATCACCTTTAAATCTTTCAAATGCACTAAATGAACCACGCTCCAGTTTGCAGGTGAGTAATTTCTGCATGTGTTCAAATACTGTTCAGAATATATAACTATTGAGCTTTTGTTAGCTAACCCAAAGGTGGCAGCTATGAAGGCCTAATATAGTCCTCCACTATTTTAATGATAGTTTAATATAATAATCTGGATAATAATATGAAGATGCTGAAGATACAATTATATCTAACCTTCAGTTGTGTTGATATGTGTTGAACGCCAAAAACAGTGACTAGTAAAACAATTTGGCTCACTAGTACTGTGTAAAAATGTTTTAGCGTTCACTAGTTAACTAGTCTTTAACTAGTAGAACAAATCTGTCACTAGTGAGCCTTTTGCTGAGTATTAGTTCCACTAGTGGACATTTTTGCCCCAGTTGGGTCACAGTAGGTTACAAAATGACTTACAGTTTGGCCTCCACTAGTACTACTAGTATGCATTTTGTTCTTACTAGTAGAAGTATTACATTTGACTAGTTGGCTTTCTGTGGTCTACTAGTACGACTAGTAAACATTCTGTGTAACAAGTGGCTTTTGTATGTCAGCTGGTCAAACAAAATCCACTTTTTAGTGACACCAAAAGTAAGCGTTTGATGTCCACTAGTACTACTAGTAACAATTAAATTTTAGTCTCATTAGTACTACTAGTAAGTATTTTGCTGTTACTAGTATTAAAAATTACTAATTATATTAGTTGTACTAGTAACACTAGTGGACTGTAAGAAGGTGGGACCGGGATTCTTATTGGCCAGTGTAGAAATGACAGCTTAAAGAAACAATTGTAAAGTTTAATCCTACTCAATATAAAGTGTCACTAGTGAATATATCTGACCTTACTAGAGCTTCCTGTACACCAAAAATGTGTTAACCAAAGTCACTAGTGGCACTAGGTTTACTAGTCTATCGTTCAAAATTTTCCTGCCCCTACCTTCTCTCTCCTTGATTTTGAAAAAGTCACAAACTACAGCTTTAAGTTAAAGAACCAGCTTAGCCACTATGACCTCGATAATCAGAAGTACACAACTGGCATCAAGAAGAGTTGGGCCCCATTGACTGTCGGTGGAAGTTGTGGATATACATACTCTCAAACATATACAAAGAGTTTAGCACAATAATTATGTTTACAGTCCTGGAAGTAAAGTGGGATAGATGTATGAGTCTGACTTAAAGTGGTCTAGAATTGAAATAAACTTTATTATTGTTTCTTCTTCTTTTTTTTTTTTTTTTAACCAATTTTTTTTATGTTGTTTTGCCAGTACCAGTACCTTGCACAGGCCTTCTTCAGAGAGGGCAGGTGAGGGAGCCTCTTACTAATAGACAGGGCGTCGTAAAAAGACGGGCGGTGTCCTGCTCGAGCCAGGGCGGAGGACAGCAAAGTGGCCAGAAAGACGGGCCCGGCATGACTGAACTGGCCCGTTAGCTCCAGAGCCAGGAGAGCAGGGGAGAAGGTGTGTGTGGCAGCTCCAGAGACGGCTGCTGCACCTGCACATGACAGACACCACAACAGGACTGAGGTTAGGCCCAACCGTGTGTTTATATATTTCTATCTTTCTCATACTTTATGCATTTGAATGTGTTAATAATAAACATGTTTTATGTAACTGCTTCACTGGTATGCTTTTGTCTCTACATCTTTCATTTGTCATCTGCTATTCCTACCGTTTCAAAAGCCCTGTAGCATCTGTCTGCTGTGGTTTACTCTTCTGTTTTGTTATATCCCCACTGTGGCAAACAGAACAAGCTATTTCTGTGCTCTCCGACCATGTTTCTTCCACAACATCAAGAATCAAAGTGACATAAAAGGGACATATTGCCTAGAACCAATTACAATGACATAAATCTATAAATGGGGCGGTCCAGACCCCTCCTTCTCAAGTGATATCTCCTTCATATAATATTTGTGAGTGTAGATTTGACTTTTGAGACAGTGAACTTTTCACTCAAAACTTTGCTTCTATTTTACAGTTTATGTTGTAAGTAACACATTTTCATTTGTCACCACCCTGCTCTGTAACTGTGTGGTTAAATGTTGCCTATATTTTCATATTTCAGACAAAAAGACGCTTGTATTTCTGTAGCTAGAATTAAAACGCTTTTTAAAGAGCCTTACACTAGTGTAGCACTCTAGGATCTGGATCTTTATAGAAATTTTTAGCCAAAGGATGATTAAAAGAAATAAAATAGACAGGCAGGGAGACGAGGGGCAGGCCAAAGAAGAAGACTTTCAGGCATGTTTGTTGACCTCTTGTTAGTGTTTTAGGGCCGCTGACAGAACAAACAAACCCTACCCATTGGTCCCCTATTCACCAATATTGTCATTACAGTGACAGAAAAATCTAATATGCCATCTCTCATTTTGACAGAATACTCTGAGGGTGATTTATTGTAATTCCTACTCCTGTCCAGTTGGTGGACAAAAGAACATAATAATTAGTTATTATCTTGAATCGTCTTGTCTTTGTCACGCTGCATTCAGTTTTTTTCAAACCACCAAATAGTTCTGATATTGTTAAAAAAGGTTAAAAAAGAGGACATGAGGATGAAGGTGGACAAACACAACACTGAACAGGGTAGACAGAACAGCAAATGAATAAAGTTCACTTCATTTTTGTTATTTCATTTTGTAGTCACAGTTATATTCTGTAATATACTGCATTCTATAGCTAAATAAAGTGCCGTTTTTGTTCATCTGTTTATGTGTCTGAAAATAATCACACTCGCATCACGCAAATTGTTTCTACTGTATGTTCATCACAGAGCTGCTAATCAATCAGCAGTATTCAAGTAGAGTGCGCAGTTTGATTGACAACTCCATTGCTTGGCAGTGACCTGCCGACAACAGCTCTGCCTGCAAAGCAAAGCCAGGAACGGGGAAACATAATTCATCTTATTTTGAACGAAACATGAAAAAATATCTGGTTTAGTTGTTAGATGAGAGGAGTATTTTAGAATAGATTAATGTATTATTCATTTTCTGTGAGAATGAACAACATGTTAATCTACAGAGAGTTGGATTGTGTTCTGTTTATTGTGCAATAATTTACAGGTACAGAGATTTGCACTACTTAATGTCCAGGTCTCCCTTTGTTTCTTTTTACACAAGTTTACATTTGTGTGACTTAATTTTGCCATTGAATTTTATTTTCAATATTTATTTTTATATGATTTATTTCTATGTATATCATATGGCAGGCTTCAATCTATTGAGTTCAAATAAATACCAAATGTTCTAAAATACTATATATATAGTGTTTTTATTCTTCAATCAGTTAATTTAAGCATCTTTGATATTTAAGTTGTTATAGAATGTAATACCCTTATAGAACATAAAAAATAATTGAGTTACTAACTCAATTACTTTTTGGGAGAAGTAATTTGTAACTGTAACTAATTACTTTTTTGAAGTAAGATGACCAACACTGCTCATGGGTAAGCCAGTCCCATATAAACAGGCTTTTAGGACCACATTTGATTCATTATGATCTCATCTGCTTGGAAGAGATGCAGACTCCTCGCAGAAAGGCCTGAGTTGGCCGGCAGAGGATGTTGGCCGGGGATCGAACTCGGGACCATCTTGATGTGAGGCAAGAGCACTAACTATTGCCTGTATACAGTATATTTACACATTCATTGAATTAAAAATGAAGCTACCTGCCAGAGCGTAACCCCCAGGATTTACAGCGCCCCACTTTTGGTGTGACGTCACATAAGCCAGTCCTTCTCCAAACAGACGTCCCACAGCTGCTCCTGCAAAACAACAATCCAAACACACATGTTAAAATCTATATTTGAAAACAACCCAGTATATGTAATATTTCCCATCCAGTCCATTTGCTCACCATAGATAAAAATTGGCATGAAGTATCCCGCTGGAATAGGCAGCGTGCAGGCCACCAGCATCATCCACAGCTTAACAGAGAGCAACACAGGTCTGTCAGCACACGTGTCAGTGCTACTCCCACATTCATACCACTGTAACTGTGTTCAGGGCTTTGTTTACACTATCCCAATATAAATATGCCATCCTCATTTGCATTTCTTATCAGTGTTTGGCCATGGGAAATTGGTTCACCTTATCCAAACTGTCGGCGGGATTTATTATACATGTAGATGACATTATCTGTGCTCATGCATTAGGCAGACTCTGCTCCCTTAGTGGAAAATTGAGAATAATAGATTTGGATTTTGATCAATAGTGGTGACTCAGCCATTAGTACGCTGCTGAGGTTTTCAAGCTGCTCACAAAAACAGCCCTTCTCCCAGTAGTGCGGCTCCGGGTAAGCATCAAGTAGCACAAGACATTTCTTCAAAAGGTTAAACAGTTTTGAGTCGGCTTTTGCTATTGTTAAAATGCCAATTATTTTGGTGCATTGGGGAGTCTCTTTTGTCCCCAATGAGGCCAAATCCAGTCTGCTTTTGTCACTGGGAGTGTCATCGGAGTGGACGCAGATAAAAGAACTGTAATGGGCTGAGAATAGTCGATACCTTCATGAGCAGAAAGAGCAGCAGAGACAGGTGGATGGGAATACTTGATGAGGTCCACTCCACACAGACACTGTCAGGCTCCAGCACAGAGGCATTATGGGATGGAGAGGCCCACGGCTCGCCATGCAGCAAGGAAGTGAGGAGCTGCTTCATGGAGTACTAAAAGACAGAACATATTCCATATTCAAGGCATATACAGTATATTTACACATTCATAAATGACATCATCTCAACTGTATCCAGGCTGGCTTTGTCATGCTTCCTCTTTGCTTCCTCGCGTTGCTAAGGAAGCGTATATAACGTGATATTATCACGTTATTACCTGATACTGGCAAAAAAAAAAAAGTCAGAAAAACAATTCCCAATAAAAAAAAGTCTGAAAAACAGTCTTTGGTGCTTTGGTGTAAATGGAGGGTTGGCTGCAGCTGGCTGCTAATGCTAGACAGCAGCAGAATTACAAAACCACACTTATAGGCCCATAAAGCATTATTTAAACACGTGGCTTAACTTGAACCACACCATTCCAGTGGGCACAAGGCACAAGAGAGAACTGAGCTGACAAAGAACTAATTAGTTTAGATCGTCTGCAAACACCAGTGGCATTAATAATAATTAATGATGCTGGGTGTTTTAGACAAATATCATAGAGAATATTGGTACAAGAATAATTGTGAGTTAAATATTTGCTTAGATCAGGTGAATTTGTGAAGTGTTCCAGTTTGACATTTTCCCTCTCTCGGTGCGGCAGCGTCTTCAGCTTGTGTTCTGTAAGTTCTGTGCTGCTGCTGAGATATGGTCTGAACTCAGAAGAGGCATGCAAATGCAAATCATGGCTAAAGGAACAAGGAAATTACCAGGGGTTGAAGTAACAAATTGTAAAACTCACGTTTCTGTAATTAAGTCGATATTTGGGGTAATTTGCAATTTTTAAGTACATTTTAAAGACTGTACTTTTACTGTGGAGGTTCTCAATCATCCAGTTCATCTTAAAGAAAAGATTAAAGCAAAAGCATCTGGACTCAGTTTTCAAGGTGAAGACGTTTTGTCTCTAATTCCAAAAGACTTTTTCAATTCTGAGATCAACTGGGCTTATATCTCTAGAGGGAGGAGTTTCACCTTAAACTAAACCTGATTGGACCAGGCTGTTCTGGTCTCATAGTCAATAGCTATGAAAGGACAGTGTGACTCCTGATGTGAGAGTCGTTAAGGCTCAGGTGAGTCATTAGTGTCACTGCTCCATTCAGGTGCTGTTTTTGTTGTTCTAGAGTGAAACTGTTTAGATTTAGGTTTCAAAACACTGTTTTAAATACTCGGGAACATTAAGCTGAGGCCACCTCTGTTCAGCGAGGGCTTTTCCATTTTTACAAAAATGGCTTCCTTCACCCCTTCTCTCTGGCCAAAATTCAGACATTGCTGTCCTCAAAGGAATGTCCTTTCTCTTTGAGGTGGAGGTGGACTGCAGACTCAGGTCCTCCAGGATTGGCTCTTCTGTGCTGATACATCCTCTTGTTCAGTTGTTGTTTCGTTTCACCGACATAACTGTCACTGCACTCTTCATTGAACTGTATAAACTACATTACTCTGTTTGAGGGGATCTTGTCTTTAGGATGAACCAGTCTATGACGCAGCGTGTTTCTAGGTTTAAAGTGGACTGGAATGTTGTGTTTGTAGAAAATCCTTTTAAGTTTTTCAGATAAACCAGACACATAAGGGATAACTACACCTTTTCTTTTAGTCGTCTTGAGCACCGCCAGGCCGCTGCAAAATACAGCCCATAATGTCTGAAAATAACTACACAAAAAAATTCTGATCGTTCATGTCCTTATTGAACACACTCATTCAACATTTAAAAAGTGAAAAAAGTAAGTTAACCCTTAGAATAATTACAGGATAACCCCCTTTGGCAGCAATAACCTCAACCAGGCACTTCCTGTAGCTGTGGATCAGACCTACACATCGTTGATGAGGAATTGTAGCTCATTGTTCCTGCAGAACTGCATTAGCTCTGTCATATTCTTTGGACGTCTCATGTGAATGACCCTTTTCAAGTCAGTCCATATCATCTCTATTGGGTTGAGGTCTGGGCTCTGACTTGGACGCTCCAAAAGGTGGATTTTGTTTTTCTGAAACCATTCTGTTGCTCCGGTGTTTTGGGTCATTGTCCTGTTGCATCACCCACCTTCTACAAAGTTTCAGCTGATGTACAGACATATTCACATTATCCTAAAGAATTGTCTGATAAACTTGTGAATTCATCTTCCCTTAAATGATTGCAAGCTGGACAGGCCCCGATGCAGCAAAGCAGGTCCATATCATGATGTTACCTCCACCAGACTTTACAGTTGGGATGATGTTTTCATGATGCTATGCCGTGCCCTTTCTACGCCAGATGTAGAGCTTTGTGTTTTTTCCAAATAGTTTAATCTTAGTTTTATCAGTCCACAAAACATTAACGCTGTGGAGTGTCAATGTGCTCTTTTGCAAACTTCAGGCGTGCAGCAATGTTCTTTTCAGTAAGCAGTGGCATCCTTCGTGGTGTCCTGCCATGGATACCCTGCTTGTTCAGTGTTTTAAGTATTGTAGACTCATGAACAGAGACATTAGCAAGTTCCAAAGATAGCTTCAAATCTTTGGCTGTCATTCAGGGTTCTTTCTTTACCTCATTGATGAGTCTTTTTGTGCTCTTGGTGTCATTTTGACTGGACGCCCACTTCTTGGTAGAGTAGCAACAGTCCCAAAGCGTATCCATTTGTAGATTGTTTGCCGAACTGTAGACTGGTGAATTTCTAAAGTCTTTGAAACCCTTTATGCAAAGCAACATTTCTTGATCAGAGCTCCTCTGGCGAGGTATGGCTCACATAAGCGTGTTCTTCCTGTGCAGAGCAAACTCTAAAAGTTTTAAGGGTTTTTATCAGTCAAAAGTAGCTCTAGTCCACACCTCCAAACATATTTTTTAACGAGAAGCAAGGTGTGCTAAAATCTGACTCCAATTAGGTTTTATGAGGTCATTAACTCAAGGGTTCACATACTTTTTCTACAAGCACTATGAGGTTTTTTGGTTGTTCTCAATAACGACATGAAAGATAAGAATCTTTGCAATTCCAAAAGGTTCATATAATTTTTCTTCCCACTGTATGTTGGTTATGCAAAAGGCAAATGAACAAGACAAATGAAAATAATAAAATGAGCATATAAGATAATGGCTGTTACCTTGGAAGCCATGTATTGACCAGCCGAGTGAGGAAATGTCACACAGGCCAGGAGGAAGGCCACCGCTGCAGAGTACAGACACTTCCTGCACACACACATCCATTATTCACATTCAAATAGGGCTCTATCTTACAGCAGAGGTAAAAGCAGATGACAGAGGTGGAAAGAAACTAGATGCACGACGCCCAAGAGACCTTTTGCATAAAATGCATTTGTAAAAGTGGATTTCCTGGAACATATTTGAATATTAAATATAAACCACTGTTCTACAAGCTTAGTCTTAAAATAAGCTTTGCAGGGGTATGTGTAGAATAGTACTCACATCAGTTATTTCTTTATTTTTTAATGATTGTCTTACAGCATGAGCAACATTTATTTCTAATATTAGGGAGCAACAAGTGTAAGGAGCTACACAATTTCAACATCCTGAGACTTCAAGTCTTCAAGTTCCTAATTTTATTAAAATGAGGAGAAACATTGCTGAATCATCTGTAAATCACAAACTAGAGTCTGATAGTCTCCCAGGATATAGTTCCATGCAAAAACATAGCAGCTTGGACGTCCTGCGTGAATTGGAGGTTTAAGCTGGTTTTGTACTGAAACTTTTACAGATAAATTCTGTTCTACAGTTTTTATCACATCAGATCTACTTATTGTAATTGTAACCAAGATGACCACAAGATTCTTGTGAAAAAGATTTTGTGAAATCCTACTTCTCACTTGACCAACAAGTAACAAGTAATTTGTGGTTAAAACAATTGGAGGAAATCAAGTTGAAAGTTGCCTAAAACAAAGATGTTGCACTTTGGCTGTTGTTTTCTCACTACACAAAAATGCAAACTTTGCGGTCCAGTTAAGGAGGTTTTTATGTGGCGTTTCTGTGTGGACTTTGCATGTTCTCCCCGTGCTTGGGTGAGTTTTCTTCCAGGTTCTCTGGTTTACCCCACCAACATCTATATATATATATATATATATATATATATATATATATATATATATATATATATTTTATTATCCCTGTGGGGAAATGTCTTGTCAGCAGCCATCACCAGGGGGCGCCCAGTTTGTTTTTAAAGAAACTGCTATTCTGATAATATTGTTAGAGACTCAGAGTCTCAGAGTTCATCAGCACTGCTCTAAAAAATAAAATAAAATAAAATCCAGTCTAAAAGGTCCACAATTATGGGGCACCACCATTACCTCTTCTTTAGTGCATTAGCAGTGATGGGGTTCACAGCTCCCTTACAGAGTGTATTTGGTGAATGTGGATCATTTTGTTTAGGCTATAGGCTACTGTTAGCATTTTGTTATTGTGTAAACAGCCCCTTAAGGTCCTACATCCATTTTCACCCTTGGGCAGGCTCTAGTTAATTGTACATAAATTGAATGCGCCTACAGAACTTGAATACTTGCTTCACAGCACACAGTTACTTTTACTTAAGAACTAATCTGATGCTGACTTCTGACTTCTCTTCTGCCTGTATCATTTACCCCTAAGTGAACACAGCATTTTTCTAAAGCTTGTTTGTGTGTCTCCAGCAGTAGGTGACTCATCTGTGCTGTGTGTGGCAACGGAGCACTCACTCTGCTGTTAGCATCCTGATGAAGATGGGGCACGTTTTGGTGAACCGCAAGATGTAGCGGTGGCAGGCAAGGTAGCAGCAGCTCACAGCTCCGCACAGCAGCCTGTTTCAAACACAAGTCTTTTTATAAACCAGGCACAAGATGCTGGAGGGAGTCACGGAGGTCGTGGAAGATGAAAACTGTCAAGAACTAATGCAGTGCCAAATCAAATTTTCAGTTAGAACAACTGCAATGTTTTTTTATTGCTTAAAAAAAAACAATTATGCAGATTGTGAAAGAGTAATCTCACCCGAGGACGGCGAACAGCAGAATCTCCAGCGGGTAGAAAGGTACAACAGCAGGAAAGTTAGGTTCAAACAATGTCTGAAGAGTCTCTGAAGACACAAGAGAAATTAAACTTTCTAACCTTAAAATAAAATGAAAATGGCAACTTCAGTAAAATGTCTAGACAGAATTTAGAGATTTGTATTAAAATTTTTAAATTATTTTCAAAATTAACATGCTGTGCCCCTGTGTAGCCCATCATTTTAACAAAGCAGGAGGAGAGTTCTGAGAGTCCCTGGCTCAAATGGAGAAGGTTGAGTATCTTGGGGTTTTGTTGAAGAGGGAATTAGTAGATCAAGTATCAGTGCAGCTTCTGCACTGATGCCGTAAATCTACAGGTCTTGTTGTGTTGAAGAGGAAGCCAAGCTGTAAGATTTACCGGTCAATTTTATGATATTCCTGCTCTCACCGTTGGTCATGAGCTCTGTGTCATGACTGAAAGGACAAGATCTCAAATACAAGTGGCCAGAATGACCAGGGTGGCTGAGTGCTCCCTTGAGGCGATCAATCACTTTGGAGCGCTCGGAGTAGAGCCACTACTCCTCCACATCAAGAGGATCGCCTCAGGTGGCTTGGGCATCTGTTTCGGATGCCTCCTTGGCGCCTCACAGAGGAGGTGTTATGTGCATGTCCCACTGAGAGGTTTGGGCATCTTTGCTTAGACTACTGCAGCCCAGGATCAGAGGAAGAAGCAACAGACAAAGCAGATGGACCCATAAAACTGGACAGTTTGAATCAAGACTGTGAATAATTCAAGAATCAATTTAAGATTGATTAATAATTTTAACTTACCAAAAGTTCAGGTGTCAACTGAACTTTTTCATGCCTGTACACATTTCTATTGTTGGCAACTGATCTATTTTTTTTCTCAAGTGTTAATGAGTCAGTTTTCATTGGGACCTTGCTGATGGCATGATAACACTATATAGGTCAATTTACAGCAGACAAGCCACGTTGCAGAAAAAGATGTGGCACTATTTTTGAACACCATGTGTGTGCGGCACCACTTGACCACCACTGTCCTATTTTCAGGTGGCGTTGCACATGAAAAAAACTGACTTGTTTCTGTATTAAACAAGTGGCCATTCCCTGCTTTATGCAACAGAGAGTCACATTTAGAAACTGAAGAGTGAAGCACGAGACACACCGGCAATTACGGAGCAGTTCACAGCAGAGACTCAACACCAGACTCAAAAACACTTTCAAAGGAAATGAACCAGAAAACTCAATGTTGCTAATACAACAGTGTGTTCTGTCTACATACAACCCTGTAGCTAATTCTCATAATATTGCAGAGTTACTAACAGACACAGGCTCATTTATCCAGTATTGTTTTTTTTTCTGTTTCAATACAAAGAAAATCTAACAACTATTACTTTTTGTTGCTTTATGTCTTTTGTATTTCAGCTGTTATGTGTTAACCATCGCCTCAGTTGGCCATTACCTTGCTCCCCGCTCCACACTGCGAACAGCCGGAAGGTCAGTGCCCCACAGGCAGCCGAGAAGAAACAGGGGAAGTAATGGCTGAGGGTAAAGTGAGAGCACATCACCTCCACGCTGAAGCACACACCTGCACACAAGTGGGAATACAACACTTTAGAAAGAGAGAGATCTGAATTTAAAAGCACCATAGGTAACCGAGGAAACCTTTTTGAATTAATCTTTTCACAGCCACGTTTTCTTCAAATTAAATACTGTCCAAGCTCCAAAGACACATAAATACAATATACTTTCCTCAAAGGGGTAGTAGTAATAATAATAAAGTAGTCATAATGGCCTAAAGCACCCATTGGGGATGCTTTAGTCCTTGACAGTGACAACACAATCCAAGGAGGCGGGCTCTCTCTCCCTTTACAGGCCACAGAGCAAAGTCTGCGTACAGCGTAGCAATGTTAGATTGCTATTATATAAAAGCTTATTGCTTAAAGCTTATTTTAACATAAAAAAAACTTGCTAATTGATTAGGCTGTATGTAGACAGAGCCAGTACTCATGCTTATATGAGGTTGTAAGCTGAGGAGGACGAGTGCATCAGAAACTGAGGTATGAACAAACTGCAGGTAGGCTACAGGACTTTAGAAGTCCCAATGCACAGAACTCCAGCTCTACAGCTTATCCAATTCTCACCTCTGAGGAGCGCTGAGGACCCTCCTACCCCGTTCTAATCGTCCCAGTCTCTGTCCTACTAGTCTGAATCTTACTAGTCTGATGTGGTAACAATGTTTAAAATGACCGCTGCACTAACTGCATTAATATTGTTTTAATTAATTACTGATCTGCAATAAGAGATTAAGTGGCATTTTTTCTTATTAATGGTTAGCGCAGCCGCTACATAGAGAACTGAGAGAAAGCTGAAATCCTTTAATACAGAACATAGACCGTATACAACCTACTAAGAAAATTACAAAGTAACATTCAAAGATTCAGTCTTACAAAGTAACATTCAAAGATAAGTCTTTCAAGTGATTAAAAGTGGGGCAGGCATAGACAAGAGGATCTAAGCAAGAAGCTGAGAGCAGCTGATCAAAGGATGGACACAAAGGAGCTGGAAGAGTACACACAGACAAGAGCCAGTGCTTTACCACTGATGGGAGCTCCGAAGCAGCTGGCCACACCGACCGCAGCAGACACCACCAGCATTTGTCCAGCAACCGCTTCCTACAAAACAAACTCATTCAATTTGTTTAAAAGAGGATGTGTTTATAGGCAGGTAAAAGAAAGGCCCACAGTAATTTGCTTTGGTGCATTCTAACTAAAAAAGAAAACTGGACAAAATCACATTTGTCATACAAATCAGAAGGGTGGAAACAGCTCAAGCAGAGTCGTTAGTCGTTTTTTACAGAATACTCTTTCATGCAGAGTGACAACATGTTTGTCATTTTACTCAAGTAGAAGTTAAGTAGTCACCCAAAACATTACTCAAGTAAGAGTAAAAAAGTATTTGGTTAAAAGACTACTCAAGTACTGAGTACCTGCTTCATCTTAATGTCTGATTTATTTTTTATATTTTTTTTTACAACATAAAACTTTTGAAACCAATCCCTACAGTAGGTCTGTGTGTGAGCAAAATGAGGCCAGGGCTGTTCATCCTTTTCACTGTCAACACTGGAGACAGTAGCCTCAGCCGTTTTTCATGTTTGTATTGTGTTCGCTTTGTGTGAAGAGCAGTGTTGGGCAAACTATTTGGAAAATATAGTGAGCTAAGCAGCCGGTTACTCTACCTTAAATGAAATCATCTGTCAGCATTAGTTCCATCTGTAAAATTTTTTTTTAGAGCAAGTGTTTGCATGTAGCCTTCAATAGCCTACATAAAAGACTCACCAACAGAAATATCTCCAACAGCTGTAGTTCATCCATAGTCTTTAAAGACTAGTGAATGTTGTTGTAGATTTATGCAAATGAGGTGTTTTACTGCAGCAGCCGTTGTGGCTCTAAAGCAGTGTCAAGATTCAACATTCAAGATAAACTTTATTGGTCCCCAAGGGGAAAATAGTCTTGTGTGGATCATATTACATGTATACATGAATAGACACAACAAAGATTACACTATGCTGCCCCCCTCCTTGAACCGCCACTTTTTCGTTGTGGAGGGGTTTGAGTGCCTAAATGATCCTAGGAGCTATGTTGTCGGGGGCTATATGCCCCTGGTAGGGTCTCCCAAGGCAAACAGGTCCTAGGTGACGGGCCAGACAACCTCTCTGGAACCCAAACCCTCGAGGCTGGACTCTCCACTACTCTGGAGTTGCCTGCGGCGAGAGGCGGCGGGCTGGTGTGGGCTTGCTCATTGCCCCCGGCTCAGCTGTCATGTGTTGGAGTTAACCCCAGTGAACGAGAGGGTCGCTTCCCTGCGCCTTCGGGTCGGGGATAGGTCTCTCACTGTTGTTTGTGTTTACAGGCCAAATGGCAGTGCAGCGTACCCGGCCTTCTTGGAGTCTCTGGGAGGGGTGCTGGAAAGTGCTCCGACTGGAGACTCCGTCGTTCTACTGGGGGACTTCAACGCTCACGTGGGCAGCGACAGTGACACCTGGAGGGGCGTGATTGGGAGGAACGCCCCCCCGGATCTAAACCCGAGTGGTGTTCTGTTATTGGCAGCTTCTATTAAAGGCAGCTGTCTTACAAATTTTCCGATAGTTTAAGGCGGTCCCCAGACCAATGAGCAGGAACCCCACTATCATAAATCCAAAAAGAAATGCATCCTCAACGTCCTCAAATGACAGAACTTCTAAACACAGAAATTGCCAGTTCTTCCAGGCGTCCTGTGAGTATAGCCTGCCGCAAAGGTCCCGCCAGGGCAAATGGGTTCTCCCGGTGCACCCTTCTTATGGGAAAAATTGTTTCAATTGCGCTCAGAGACCAGGTAATCAGATCTATTTCCAGTTCTTAGGAGTCCAGCAAGCAGTAAAGTCAAAGAAATAAGAGAAATTTAGTATGACGAGACGAAACAAAAGAAGCATACACCAGAGGCAGGAGGAGTAGGAGGAGAAGTCCGCCTTGTCCGAGAGCAGGAAGTGAAGTGTCTTTTATCAACTTTGGTTTATGCAGATATTTATAATACCTACGGCTACGGACCTTTTGGTGGTGTATGTTCCACAAGAAAAAAAATTGTAATTAAAATGTAGCTTGGGCAGACACTACTGCACTACTTAATAAAAAAAAAAAAAAAAACTATTTAATTCAGGAAACAGTTACTGCCCAATACTGAAGAGTTTGTGCGGCTTTACTTCCACAGTTTGTGTTTGGTCATGTGACTCTGATTGGTAAAACGCAGTCATGTGGTAGATCCACTGGAGGCAAAATAAAGCATAAAATGTGTAGAATAAATGGCAAAAAATTAATTTAAGAAAGTAACTTGTGAAGTGTAGCCCAATGTAACTGAGTAAGAGTAGCGTTAGTTCTTCACAAATCTACTCAAGTAAAAGTAAAACGTGTGGTCACGTAAAACAAGACCTAGAAAGTACATTTCTTTCAAAAAGTTACTTGAAGGAGCATTACAGAAGATCCAGAGTTTTTGTACTAGTGTGCCACCTTTGGCATTGGTGCTACTGCGTCCAGTGTTGTGCGTGTTCACTTTGCGCACGCTTGTATGAGCAATAAACAACCAAAGAAGAATCTGCTGGTTTTTAGTCCGCTGGATTCCTGTCACTTTCTTGTTTTCACAGGATTCCTTTTTAGTTTTGTTGCTGGCGTTGCTTAGTTTACTTATGATGGCAAATCAGGAAGTGGGAACCAAGTAAACGAGCACACAGGCATTATGTTACGTCCACTGAAACAGCGTGGGAGATTAGATCCCGAAACCTTCTCATTTAATTGACTGTACAGGCTTACAGAGGCAACCGCGACTAACTATGGGTTCGAAATTTTTTTATTTGAACCATTAAAACTTCCATAATGTACCTTTTAAGTAAATGTAACTCGTTACTACCCACCTCTGCTTGTTGGAAAAAAAGTTAAACTTGATTTCTTTTCAAATGTACTTTACCTTCTTTTGGCCTTGAAGACGAGTGCACAGTCTGCTCAGATACGCTGCCATCATCGTCGACAGATGAACAAATGGGCCCTGGGGTTAAGACAACAATTTTAAGAGAGTCAACAGCACAAGCAGACAGCATATGCATATGATGAATAGTGAGCGTGACGGGCAAGTATAATGAGGAGGCTCACCACTTTGCCCAGGAAGACGGTGCTACCAGCTGCCAGTGTGCAGATAAGGCCCAGGGTCTTGGTAAACATATGTGTGAGAGACAGGTACTGAGGCAGGTCAAAGCCAGCCAGCATGGTCCGCACTTCAGGGATCCCCGAGCCTGCAGGCAGGAAAACAGAACACACAGACATTAGAGCAAACAATAATCACTTTGAAGTGACTGTACGCAAGAACACATGTATTTCCAGGGGTTCTTTGAATGCATCTCGAAAACGGATCATTTGTATGCTCTTTCTTCGCCTAAGTCTAATTGCTTTTCATTTGTCATTGTTGTGTCATGAAGCAACATTGCCGTGATCTTTTTGAAGAAATATGTCTCCATTAACTGTTGAGAGATGAATAAACTTTGAATGCCATCAGAGACTGTCGATTCATCTATTCTAACTCCAGTCTAACTTTTTGTCATCATGTCTCACATTCACTTAAATCTTCCGCTTCACAGAATGTGTCTTATCATTTTTATGCCCCCTGACATGGGCGGTGTGGTAATCGGGACACTTGGGAATTTTGCGATGGCATCACAGTGCAAAAGTCCAGAATTTGAAATAGAACAAGAGGCCCAGAGAATAGGATATCACTTCATTGTACTTTGTTTATCATTTCTATCTTTCAAAATAAGCATCTATGTGTTAATTGGTTAGTTTTGTGTAATTTTTATTTTATTGCCTACAGTTTTTCAGCATCTGTTTATAGTCACTCAGTTTCTCTTTGTCTGTGCTGTGGCTGCCTCCTCTCCCCCTCCCTCTCCCCCTCCCTCTCCTGCAGGGCCGGCGTGCTAATCGGGAGAACCATACAGGGACAGGTAGGCCTAACAGTGCCTCGACAGTGCCGTCAGGGAATTAAACAACTCTAGTGATGAGTAAATCTGGTTCAGACTGTGATTACATTTCTCACTTTTAAGTCCTGACCTCAGACAGGGCTCACTGCCCTTAACTATCAATATTTCATACAAAGGCCTTTAAAGAGGCTGAAGCTCAGCCTGTTGAAGAGAGTTTTTCAAACAAAGGCGGATCAATGTGATGGGGTTTCAGGGGAATAGCCCCCGATTTAGGAGGGGCCCATACCGTAGCAGTTTGCCAGCCCATTTTTAGAGGTTTAGCTGCTCTAAATGTGACCCATTGGTAAAGCCTACTTACAACTGTAACATGCTGGTAAAACATAAACTCATACTTGCCATGTAAGCACAAGGCAGGACTATCTGTAAAATAAATACTTAAAACATTCACTAAACTAACCACCAACAGTGAAAAAACAAAAGTATGAGAAGTGAACAGGACAAAATAAGCTAAAACACGTTGATATATTTTGTTTTTAGGTTTGGAAATTTGATTCAACAAGTGGGTGGGAACACTCTTTTTTTATTAACACAAAGCACACAGAAACAAAAATAGACTGTATATTAACAGAAACCCAGTAGTTCGATGTGAAATCAGATGCGGAGCCACCCCATATAGCAAAAATGGCATGAACCTTGTTTCATAACACCGCCACAACAATTCGACTGTGAGATGTAGAGATGGTAGTCGAATCAGGCTCCTTGAATCAAAGCATTGAATCTCCGACTATTTGAGGTCACACCTACAATTATTATTAAAATTTTCTGACCCTCCAGCTATAACTTGTGTACGCAGTCCGGGCTGTCATCTCAGCCGGATACCGATCACGATCGCGAGAGTAAGTCTGCACGTGACACAACAGCTTGGCGTCATAAAATGTACTCTGTCCAAAACTCTAGTCCCGAAGCCGTCAGTCACTCTAGTCTCCGTCCCCCGTTAAAAGTCCCTTAGTAAGCTTTGATAATATAGATTAAAATAGCATTTCTGGTTTCACATATCCTCCATGCAAATGTTTATCTCTGTGTATCCCTCATTGTGTTCAACCCTTATTGTGTTTTAATACTTTCCCCATGTTTCCATCATATTATTCACCAATGTTAATTTGTATAATTTTTAATAAAATCCCATAAAAGACATTAATGTTTCTCTGTTTATATTAAGTAATATTCCAAAACCAGAAGAATTCTCGTCCTTCAGATTCATGAGATTGAACAGTTTCTTTGTCCAAAACCAAGGTGGTGCCCCTTTTTAATTAGAAATTTTAATAATTTAATAAATTAATATTAATTATTAAAATTATTATTAATATCAATCTGATATATATTTATGCAACAATTGCTACACCTTGGAACATGTCCAACTGGATTTTTGAGTTATTTTAATTTGGTGACCCAAATGACCAAAGTGTGAGAAGACTTTCTAGGTATGGTTCTGTTTAGCTGTGTCTCTTCAGTGAGCCCTTCTGCTGCGCACCTATTGGTTTTGCCTTTCAGAGGTGGTCTCTACGCAGGTGTTCCTGTGTAGGGCGGTGCATAGATAGACAAATGTTTATTGTCTGGCATACAGAAAGGCATGTCTGGATGAAAATGAAGCTGCATCTTATCAGGTCTTCTTCTGTTATCAGTGTGAATACAAATATCAAACTCTGAGATTTTAAACGGTCTGATCTCACCTTACCAGTTTGAAGGCTCAGAGTAAAATGTGCAATTGTTAACTCCAATCAGTGTCTCCAGTCTAATGCTATTGTAACAAACCTGTGGAGAAGGGACAGATGTTGTGTGAGAACGAGGCGGCGACAGCACAAAGGCATGCTGGGTAAAGAGTCCAGCAGAAGAACTGTAGGAGAGTGTTTCCTTCCAGCTTCATGTAGAGCCACTGATGAGCTGAAAACGGAAGTGAGAGAAACACCTGAGGACCATGGCCTATGGGAAATTCTTACTATATATGTTCTGAAATATACAAACAGCGAGGATTGACATTGATTGGTCGAATGACTCGAGCAGGAATCAAATGATGGTCTCTCATCTATATGGTTTGTGCTCTACCATCTCAGAAAAGATTCACAGATAGGTAATCAGCTCAGATGTGTAAAAATCATAGTACATTTGGATTTCCAATTATAAACTGTTAGTACTTATCTAAGCTAAGTGGAGCTTATTTGGTTTTAAATTTTTGATGGTACATTGATGTGGAAGTGTCGTCCTTCTTGGTCTGCGTCCGTGGAACCCAGCAGTGTGCAGTGTTCGTTGGACTGTCTGGGGTAGTTTGGGATGCTTTAGAACAGCTTGGACTATTTTTAATGGTATAGAACTTTGGATTGCCCATAGACTGTTCGAAAAGGGTATGAATAATTTTGAACATGCCACTTTTTGTTCAAATGTAAATAAAACCTGAGAAATATTTATTTCCACAACGATGCTTCTTGTACATCGTCTAATTTTTGTCTGGAAGATGCCTGTGTCATTTCCAAACAAGAAAAAAACTTTCTAGTTAAATAAAAGTACCTTGAAAATTGGCCAGGGGTATGAATAATTTCAGGGCTTGACTGTATAATACCACCACCATCACCTTGCCACTGCCAGGAGATGGTCCTTTACCATCACAGTGGTAAAAAGAATGCTAACGTCACAGCCTTAGTAAATAGACTTTTAGTCTCATTTCTACTTGGGGTTATTTTTTTTGACTGGCAACTTTTAGATCAAGGTCAAATTGACAACTAGAAATGTGAAGTGTGGTGAGTGCGTACCTTTTATCAGCTTTACGACACTGAAATCCATGAGAACACTAAGGACTGCCGTTAGAATGCCCAGAGCGGCGTAAGTGTACCATTCCAGTCCACAGAGTCCTTCTAAACAACTTTTCAGCTTCAGCAGAGACTCTGTTGGCAGAATTGTCAGAGTGAGTCAGCTTCTATTAAATGAGTAGCAACTATTCATTGGAATATTTTGTTATGGTTGATTATTCTTCAAATTTATTCCAATACAGCTCCAGTGGGGATCAAAGGTTTGGGCACCCCAGGTCATTTTTTTTATTAATGTGCATAAAGGCGCCAAGAAAAGATGGAAAAATCTCCAAAAGGCATCAAATGACAGATTAGATATCCTTATAATAAGTCAAAAAAAGTTAGATTTTATTTCCATCATTTACACTTTCAAAATAACAGAAAACAAAAAAATGGTGTCTGCAAAAGTTTGGGCACCCTGCAGAGTTAATACCATGTACTGCCCCCTTTGGCAAGTATCACAGCTTGTAAATGCTTTTTGTAACTAGCCAAGAGTCTTTCAATTCTTGTTTGAGGTATCTTTGCCCATTCTTCCTTACAAAAGTCTTCAGTTCTTTGAGATTTCTGGGCTGTCTGTCACGCACTGCTCTTTTAAGGTCTATCCATAGATTTTCAATTATGTTGAGGTCAGGAGATTGTGAAGGCCATGGCAAAACCTTTAGTTTATGCCTCTTGATGTAATCCACCGTGGATTTTGAGGTGTGTTCAGGATCATTATCCATTTGTAGAAGCCATCCTCTCTTTAACTTCAGCTTTTTCACAGATGGCATCAAGTATGCATCCAAAATTTGCTGAAATTTTATTGAATCCATTTTTCCTTCTACTCCTGAAATGTTCCCTGTGCCACTGGCTGCAATACAACCCCAAAACATGATCGATCCACCCCCATGCTTAACAGTTGGACAGAGGTTCTTTTCATTAAATTCTGTGCCCTTTCTTTTCCAAACATATCTTTGCTCATTCCGGCCAAAAAGTTCTATTTTAACCTCATCGGTCCACAGAACTTGTTTCCAAAATGCAGCAGGCTTGTCTATATGTTCATTTACAAACTTCAAACGCTGATTTTTGTGTTGAGGACGTAGAAGAGGTTTTCTTCTGATGACTCTTCCATGAAGTCCATATTTGTACAAGTATCTCTTTATAGTGGAATAGTGTACCACAACTTCACCTGGTCTATCCAGATGATGATTGAGAACAATCCATGACACTGTCAGGTCTTAGCTTGCCAAAGGGGGCAGTACAAGGTATTAACTCTGCAGGGTGCCCAAACTTTTGCAGACACCATTTTTTTGTTTTCTGTTATTTTGAAAGTGTAAATGATGGAAATAAAATCTAACTTTTTTTGACTTATTATAAGGATGTCTAATCTGTCATTTGATGCCTTTTGGAGATTTTACAGATTGAACATTAATAAATTTTTTTACCTGGGGTGCCCAAACTTTCGATCACCACTGTATAAGAGGAATCAATCCGATGAAAGATTAAAGAGTTCCAAAAACAAGAAAGCCAGGGTAGTTTTGGTATATGTCTACTAATGTAAATATATGCATTTTATGTAAAATTATATACCAACTTAATAACAGCCTTTAACAGCATGAAGGAAAAAAAAGCAATACAACCAAGAAAATGAAAACTGTCTGCTATTAGGGTGACCATTAGAAAATTGCCCATAGTCCACTATTTTTCATATTCATTTTGGTAAAAATAATACTGAGGTATGCTCTGTTCTTAGATGACGGTCAAACTAGACAGTGTTTCTTGTTTGGCGCGTTTGATTGTCTGTTCAGTCTCTACAGTGTCATGTAATGATCATAACAGGGATTGATTGTACTGATTCTCTGCGCGAGCCTGACCTTTGACAAACGTGCGGGACCCCATGCACGGTCTCCACGAGTTATTGAGGAGAGGGCTTCGGCTTTCACAGGCCTCACATTGATTTCCTCTCTCGGGGCTGGTGGTCTTAGTCACACAGGTCCGGTCCAGGGACTGCATTGTGTCCTTAGATATTTGAGTGAGTCATTCTTCAAGTCACAAATGAAGTGTAACAACAAAGAAAATTACCTTTGTTTGCAACAAAAGGGTAAAAACAAAAAACTACAACAAGAGCATTAGTTAAGCATTAGTAAACACAGAAGATCACACACAAACAAACACAAACAAACACAGAAGAGGGCAAAATTAGAAATTAGCAAGAATGCTAAGAGGTTTTAGCTTTAACATATTTTTGCAAAGCCCTAAAATGCATTTAAAAGTGTCAATCTCTATAATGACAGCACACACAGAGTTAGTTGGTTGACATTTGCCAAAATCATCATGCTTATGCAAAATTTGCCAAAAGGTCCTATAATAAAGTTATAAAGTTTTATTTATATTTATTTATGCTGAAATACGTGCTTATTTAATAGGGGCAACAGAATGCACCCTGTACTGTATGTCCTATGATTTAGATTTACTCAGAAACTACAACTCAAACTACAACAAGATACTTCGCAGACTATTTCCACTTGTACCCCTCTGTATACTGTTTTATTCATTTTTCTTTTCTACATCCATTTACAAAAAGGTGAAGATGTGTGCAGGGCTAATACATAATATTATCTTCTTTTGATTTTGGACTAAATGATATATTAGGAAAAAAGCAAAATTATTAAGCAAACTTCACACTTTATTTCTGTTTATGTGCCATTGTGCTAGTGTGTCCTTCTCGGATAAATGCTTCTAATGCTATTTAACAAATGTACAAGCAATACAAAAAAATAAATAAAGTTATATTAAATAGTACTCTTGCTTAATTTAATTTTTTCACATAAAACACAGTTTATTTAATTTTGTAATTTAGAACCTATATAAGGTGAGCGTATTATTCAATAGCAAAATTATAATGTCAGTGTTTTAATATGTTTTTTTATTTTATTTACTATTTATTTTTATTTATACACATATACAAAACAGAAATGATATACTCTTAGTGATCATCATAATTAAATTCGTAATATCCCCTGTCAGTTCCAAATAACAACAGAATATAATCATAGTAAACACAATAATACACTTTTCATAACAATGGCATCAATCACACTTCTTAGTTCATTTCCTTAAAAAAAATGTAAAAGGCGCATTAATTCATTAAGTCTGTGCAACTATATAAAATGGGAATATTCATTAATGTAAAGCTTATTTTATGTTATACCAATGCTTAAATAATAGTTCAATCCTAACACTTAACCATAAAATAATAATCAAAAAGCGGACTTACACTGTTCTGGTTGAGTTGTATATGTCCCAGTGGCTTGGTCCAACTGTGAACGTATTAGCTCATTAGCATTTTAGCCTGAGGAGCAGTCATGGTCTGGTGGGTGTCCTACATTAACTCTTTGAAAGAACATTGTGCCCTTCATGTGTCCATATACCTAAGGTGCACTTTGGGAAATGTGGGTAAGGTCTCAGGAACAAAATCTGAGCTGATCCCTTTGAAAGTAAAGATCACATATACAGGATTTGCAGAAGTATAAGAGGACGAGGAATGCCTACAGTATATATGTAGTGACACTGAAGTTGAAGACATTAACAAAATGTCAATGGCAGTGGCAAACCATTGCTTTCAAATGTTTTTAGATACTGCTGTTTTGGTGCACAGTTGCATCAGGTTGTTGAATTTTATTAGAGTAAATGTTTTTTATCCATGAATGATTTTGAAGCAAAAGTAAATTACATATTTCCTTGCCCTCAACTACTGCACAATGTTAACACACTGCCTTAGTCCCAGACTTAGCCTATGTCAAACTATTTGACTCACTGGGTCAGAGGTTGGGTTAGTTTGGGTGAGCAGAATTAATGAGAATAGTTAGGTCATACGAACTGATTTTCCTGAAAGATTGTGACTTTAATTCAAATAAAGGATAGTTGGATAGTTTATGTGGTTAGGCCTGTTCACACTGACATGAACATTTGAGGCAAATGTAGCCTCAGTTTTGGTTTCAAAATAAGTTAGGGGGGAGTGTTTGAGTCACAACAGTCTGTTACAACACAACAATAGACTGAACGCTCGGACTGTATTTTTATAATAGGATTTGAATAGGGTCCTTACCATGATTTGGGGTGAGTATGAAGTCACTCATACTTCCTACTACTTCAATACAACAGACACTTTTTAAGAAACCAGAACATGAAGCTAAGGTTTTGTTTTTCAGAGAATCACAGTTTACTTTGGTAAATCCAGCAGTGTTCAAGGTCAAGCTAATCATCCTTCACATTCTGCAGCCCACCTCACACATTATTAACTTTTAGTTAATGTTTACGCCTCTTGCTGCACCTCCCCTTTAGCCTCCTCATTAGCACCGGCACACACATCTGCCTCTCTTTCTTTCTTTGTAAAGACATTTATGACGTACTGACACCAAATGTCTCACTAAACCCTCTGACCCTCAAAAAAAATTGAAACACATTTGGTCCATTAAAACTAATTGGGGAAAAGAAAAAGTGAATATCAGGTGAAAAGTGTCCTCACTTCGGTGGTTAAATGTGACGCGTTCATTTGCAAAAGCAGATAACTCAGTTTTTATAAATTGTCTTTTTTTTTTTTTTTTTTTTTTATTATTTGCTAAAAGTCATATCATTCAAACCAAACTTGAGTGGCTGTGTCCAATTAGGACCACTAATATAGATTTGGGCTTTGAAAACAAAGCTAATTTCACTGATTTCCAAAATGGCACTTTATTTGTTTTTGCAAATTAACTCTTCATGTGAATACTGGGTCCTCACTTTGCAGAATTTAGAAGTAAACACACACATACACATTATTTAAGCACAACAGAGCCGCGGCTGTTCTCGGTAGAAAACCTGTTAAACCCTGTTGCCATGGAAGCGGCTCACTAAGGTGACTCCAGACCCAGGAGGTTATTACACTCATCTCACACAATTATTCCAACAGACGAGTGCAGAGGAGTGGGACCTCAGAAAGAAAGTCAAAGATATCTATTAAAAGCTGGTCTGCAGCTAAAATGTAAACAAATCTAACTTAAACACAATTATAGGATGACCATGACTGTCCTGTTTTCAAGGTCCTTGTCTTTGTGTTGATTTTGAACAGCTCCTGTCCGAAGTGTCCCACCTTTAACCAATTGTAATACCAAAGAAGGGCACTCTGTTTCTGTTTAATCTGTCTGTAGATGCCAGCTCAACTGGTGACAACTAAGGAGTCCAATAAAATGAAACAACTACATCAGGGAGCCTTTTTTAAATTTATTTTTAATGAGGGGATGTTTCAACTTAACCAGACAAAAACACCAGAGACACAAAACTCAAAAATAATCAAACACATGGATCAGTGTGATAAGGAAATAAAATGTACCCTTTTCACTCATGTTCTATCATGTTAAATGGGTGCAGCTAAACATTTATTTTTCTGTAGTTGCATCCATATATTTTGATAAATATTGTGATAATACATGTTACAACCAAGGTATGCAGAATAGCATCTCTGAACGCACAACATGTCAGCTCCTGTCAGCTAAGAACAGGAAACAGAGGCTACAATTTACACTAGCTCACCAAAATTAGACAATAGAAGATTAGAAAACCGTTGCCTTGTCTGATGAGTCTCGATTTCTGCTGCGACATTCAAATGGTAGAGTCAGAATTTGGCGTAAAGAACATGAAAGCATGGATCCATCCTGCCTTGTCTCAACGGTTCAGGCTGGTGGTGTAATGGTGTGGGGGATACTTTCTAGGCACACTTTGGGCCCTTTAGTACCAACTGAGCATTGTTTAAACGCAACATCCTACCTGAGTATTGTTGCTGACCATGTCCATCTCTTTATGAGTATAGTGTACCCATCTTCTGATGGCTACTTCCAGCAGGATAATGCACTATGTCACAAAGCTCAAATCATCTCAGACTGATTTCTTGAACATGGCAATGAGTTCACTTTAATCAAATGGCCTCCTCCAGATCTCAATCCAATAGAGCACCTTTTGTTAGGAGTTTCGGATGGACTCAGAATGCAGAAGCAACATCTGCTGGAGGCCCCCCCGGAGAGGTCCCTTTAGACAGGACCTGTCTAAAGAGGCAGGTCCCGAGTAGACAACCAAACCTTCTAGCCCAGTTTGTATTCAGGGGCTGGGGTACAATGGTGATCAGCCAGTCTCTGGTTCTGGGCAGCAGTCCGAATAAGATGCCCTTGAATAGAAGGGACTGCGACCCGAATCTCCTGGTTAGGGAAAAGGGGAGGTTGAAAACCATTAGCGGCCATAAAAGGTGATATACCAGTAGAAGAGCAGAACAGAGAGTTGTGAGCGTACTCTATCCAGGGGAGATGAGTAGACCATGAAGCCGGATAACCGGCTCCAAGGAACTGCTCACTCAGACTGGCCATTGGTTTGAGGATAGTACCCCGATGATAAGCTGGCAGAAGCACCCAGAGCTCTGCAAAAAAAAAAAGACCTGAGAAGAGAACTAAGGGCCTCTATCGGAAACAATGTCTTGAAGAATGCCATGTAACCGGAAAACATGCTAAACACGTAGATTGGCAGTCTCAACGGCAGTGAGTCTCAACCTCTCTAGCTGCATGGGTTCTTCAGCAGCGAGTGTAGTCGGTGCCACGGCAGGAGAAGAGGTGGAGGAGGACTCCGGGTAAGGTTCAGCAGATGGTGGATGTAGGTGATGAACCCTGGATTGGAGTGCGGGAAAAGGATTTCTAAACCGGACTGCTTTCTCCCTCCATCTCTCAAGCAGGCAATTATCTAGAAGGATAACCAAGGACATTAACTGCTCTAAAGAAGCAGTGTTATCTCGTGCTGAGGCCTTTCCAGAAAGTAGACTTATGATAAAACATACCTTAGACTTAGTAGGTTATTGGTTGTTGTTATTGAACTGTTTCCACAGCCCTATTTCTCCTGAGTACCTTGAAGGTGTAGGAATGAAGGGTTTGCAAGACTATGTGGGCGGGGTGTTGGCGAGAGCTAACGCCTGAGCACTTTGAATATTAATAAAAAATAGGCAGCTGAGAGTATATTGTGGCTCATTTGCTTTATTAAGGACTGAGACAATTCACTGAAAGATCCAATAGCACTAATGCTAACATTTCACACGGGTACATGAAAAATACAGCGTTAATGCAAACAAGCCAAATGAGTAAATAAAAATAAAAAAATCCAGTGAATTCAACTCTTCATAAAAAACCATGGGAGTCCCTACTCAACAACTAACACTGATCCTGGTGAAGGGCAGCGCCGCAGGTTGAAGCACATTCACTGGACAGAATTAAACTCTATAACATCTTAAAAAGTGTTTGGAACTTTGCTGTCTTTCTTTAGGCTAAATATGCAAACAAACAGCTACAAGGCAACTCCCAAACACACACGCGTAACGCTTGCGAAGTTTTTATGATTCAATTCATTTACATTTACATTTAGTCATTTAGCCTGTTTTCAATCGAAACTAAACAGATATGACTAAAGTTCAGGTATTAGCTTAAGTGAAATGATAGAAAGCTTAAACTCTCTGAATTAGTCCAATCGGCAACAACAACAAAACAGCCAGAGACTGTGCCAAGTTACACAAACACCAGAGATAAAAAATGAAGCCTACAGTGTAAATAAGCAACACATACATCAATATAAAAAACACATTATAGATATAGCTATATATAGATATTCATATTCAGTGTTTTGTCGAGGCTAGAGGCACAAAGTTTGAAAATTTGGCAGTGCAAACCACTTTTTGCCAACCAATAATGTAGCAACGTGATCATAGAACGGGCCGTGACGTTACGTTGAGAACGATCCATATACAAAGAGGCTGGGATTTTCCAAAATGACCAGCCCAGTTTCCGTCATAATCAAACTTTAGCGGGACCTCTGTGCAACTTTTGCATTAAAATCCATAGCGACAGTAACTTCCAGCGGGACACTGGTCTGTCTTGTCATTGAATCCGTCTATACATTATGTAACTGCAGCAGCTGAGAGTCCCATCCCTGGTCTAACTCTGCCGTGGTCCTGGTGTGGGAAGATTGGAATGCAGGAGACTCAATGTCACTGCTGAATGCAACCCCTGACTCCTGCTCCACAATTAGTCCATGACGTGCTTCTGTTGTCAAGCTTATCTCACTGTTGTGGAGCCTCGAGTCAGGATTTAAACTTTTTATCTTGGTCTAACAGTCCTGTTTCTCTACAGTAAATATGCTTACATCAGTATCATATTTAGTCCCTAACCAGCCATGCATAGCACAACACAATTGTAACCTCTAGGCAACACACTCATCAAAAGGTCAGTTCCATTGAGCATTGCCATGTGCACGTTGTGGCCTTGTGCACTATTTGGGCATACTGTATATACATATATTCTAATAGGGACCTGGTATATTTGTAATTGCTTACAGAATGCATGTAGGGTCAATGACAATGGACCCCACAGACGCGTGTGGAAGAGCAAGAGCTTTCAAAAAAATATATATGATACCAGACCGTCCTGCTTTTTTCAAAAAATAACGCAAGACTGGTTTCTTTTTTCCTAGTGAATCCCGTTTGTCTGCAGCAGGGTGTGGTTTGCTGGCTACATCACAAGTAACTCGGCTCGCGCAGCAAATCCAAAACATTCAACATGGCGGACGCTGCTACCGAGAGGCTGTTTATTTCTGCTCTCGCCTCAGTTTTTGAATAACCAGCAAAGTATAAAAACTATGAAACCGCTCTGGTGTCCGCTCTACTGCTGCCCATGTTAACAAGCAGCACTCACATGGCTTCCTTGTGCAGTGTCGCTTTTTTTGCGTCACGTCCGGGCAATTCTCTGATTGGTTAAATATCCTCTTATAAACCCTGCACTTGAAATCGAATGCAAGCAAAAGGGTACCAGACCAAATTCTTTGTATAGAACAGGAAAAGAGTTAGTTGGCCAGGCCAGCACAGACCAATAATCCCCAAGTGTCAAATGAATGAAGAGCGAAGCATGTTTGTGGCCACATGCACTATCCGTGCATATACTAGGCATACCTCTAATTGCTTAGATATAAAATGAATGGAGGTCAATGGGAGATTCGAGCCATGCGAGGACAAGTGAACTACAGTAAACTGATAAACGGAAACCTTTCTGCAGAGATTGACTGTTGTTAGCAATCTGTTTCAAGAAAAGCAGGCCGAGCTGCAGTCAGCAGTCGTCCGAGTCGACCAGCTGACTCAGCAGTTAGATGATTTGAGGAGAGGTCGACTTCAGCTGCATGTATTAGGTGGGTGCAGGGAGCACCCACAGGATCCCAGGGTGCACCCATGACTGGACAGAAAGGGTCACCTCTGTCTGGACCAGCAGCCATTGAACTGAGAAAACTCTACCAGGAATTACAGGCTCGAAACCGTCAGAACCTGGAGCAGAGCAGTAATTTGTCTCAAAACAAGGAGCTGCTGAACAAGAGGAATGCCCAAGTGACAATGATGGATCAGCGTATTGGAGACCTGAGGGATCGACTGCACAAAAAGAAGGCCGAGTTGAGCCGTCTGAACGGAGGAGGGGTGACAACTCCTCCAACCTCTTCCCACTATGGGGGAAGCGTTTCAGGTTCAGTGGCGGCTGTGTGTCCCTACATCCAGGTTCCATCTGAGGGCAAACAGGACAGAGGGTACCCACCGCCCACTGACCCAACCCCCGGGCCCACACCACTTAGTCATATCCGCTCCTTATCAGCCAATGAAGCTTCATGGCCTAGCATCAGTAAGAGTATGTCTGATTGGAGAACCAACAAAACAGATTAGCCAATTCCCTCTGGTTATGGTACCTACCCCAGTGCCACCCATCAAATGGGGCACCACTCTGCCACCAGTTCCCTTCCCCGTTCTTCCCCTGGGACTCTGGGCTGGCCTCGCTCCAATGCCACCCCATTGTCCTCTTCATCAGCATCCTCCCAACAAATTCAACATCGTATTTCTGTCCCACCCAGTCAAGGTTTACTGTCCCCTCAGAACAGAAAGGACAGACCCCCCTCCAGCAGTGGCAGTACGTCCCTTTGTCCCAGAACACTCGTCTAGGCCCCAGTCTCCAAGAAAGGGTCCGGCTACTATGAACAGCAGTTCCATCTACAGCATGTACCTTCAACAGCCACAGGTCAAAAACTATGGGTCTCTTAGCAACAGGACAGCTGTCAAAGCAGTGTATGGAAAATCAATCCTCCCAAACTCATCTGCCACACCATCCCCTATCCCATTTCTCCAAGGAGGATCAAAAGGAGAAGATGGTTTACATAAACTCCACCCAGTGTGGATAACATCCCTCGTCCCCTCAGTCCAACTAAACTCACTCCAGTGGGCCATTCCCAGCTCTGCTACCACAGTGATGCAGACTTAGAAGTTCTTCGCCGTTGCCTTAGTAATGCTCCACGACCTCTCCACGAAACAAAGCTCGATAACAGAACCTGAGGTTCCACAAGGACCAAACATTCAAAAACTACTTTACCAAAGGTTTAACACTTTGGCTGGAGGCATCGAGGGAGGATCAGGCAACACCTTTTACCAGCCCGACTGTCTATTGGGTGACGTGGACAACATCCATTCTGCCAATGGAAACCTTGAGTCAAGCAATAAACATGTCACTGTGTCAACTACAGCAGGTGAAATTCAAAACCTGAACTCAGACTCTCAGCACTTGTCGCCATCATCGGTTGCCATAGAAACACCAAAAGAGACAACAGGGAAAAAAGGCTAAAAATGTGACTCCATTGAAGCAACCAGGCTCATCTCCTTCACTTGATAAGCGTGAGGACCAGAACAATAAAAACCAGAAGAGTTCTAGCCCCACCTACAACTGTACAACTGTAGGCCACACCTCCTTGTCACCCTCACCTCCTGCTGCACCCTTGAAACCTAAGGTAAAGAGAACCAACCTGAAAAAGCCATTGTCGGAGCGTATTTAAGCATTAAGCATTGTCGACTGAGGTTTGCTTCGGGAAGTGAACAAAACATGAGATTTATATCACTGCAGTTAGAGGAGGTGTATCTTCCATACACACTCCCCAAGGCCCCAGCTCCAGGTGCAGAAGTCCCATGGCAAGCCATGTCTCCGTCTAGGTATGTCTACTCCATGCTTGGATTATCATGAAGGACATGACATGATTTGACATGACCTGTAGAAAACTATGAGCACCCAGTAACTATAAACAATATAAACAATATAATAATAAATATTATTATAACAGATATAGAGACTTGAATACTGCCTATACTTGATATGTCAGAAATAATAGTACATCCCTTTTGCATAGCGCGAGTTGATTCAATAAAAGCCGCAATGTGGGTTAACTCATCTTTGGATATGAGAATTAAGTGTGAATACCAGGTATTACCAGCACGTTATAGGCCAGGATTTAGTTGTGAGGCTAGACTTTACACGCGTGAAACAACAGAAAAAGCTCCTATTCAGTGTGAACAAGTCATTGACGATGGGCGACATTTAAGGGTTATACACAACAACACATTTATTAGGCAAGCGAAAAAGGACACAGTCCTTGGCAGACATATTCTGGTTATGTGATGATATGGACAGGGTCAAGGTCACCTTACCTAAGAATTGGATCGGAATATGTGCACCAATTAGGCTTACGAGTTATGTGGTGGTAATAGATAAAAAAATAAATAATACAAATAACACACGTAGCGCTAGACAGGCCAGAAGCATAGAAGGTAAATGAGAGAAGAAGTCGGAAATATACATATCTTGGAACCAGCATCCGGTGGGAGTGCCAGACAAACATAAAGCTATTTGATTTTTGCTGGCGAAACATTTGGATGGTTACCGCTTGTAGGACAAGCTGCTAATTGCAGCACGTAACAGTAAATGGCTTAATTATATATGGTCAACAAAAATGTATAAATTGAACAATAGATTGAGGGCATAGGACAGCAGCTACATTAGATTAGATTAGATTAGATTCAACTTTATTGTCATTACACAAGTACAGGTACAAGGCAACGAAATGCAGTTTAGGTCTAACCAGAAGTGCAATAGCAGCAAAGTGCAGGATATATACAATGGTTGCATACGTGCAGGATATGGAGATGTACAGGATTTACAGGTAATATGTACAATGAATATAAATATACAGATGGTTATTACTATAAAAGGTGAGTGTGTGCCATAAATATAATTACAGGTGTCTCTTTTCTATAAACAGCATTTACAGGTGAATATGTACTCTAAATGTAATGTAATACACACGCGTCGCGCCGCACACACACATACACACACTCACTCACATACACACACACATACACACACAAACATACACACATACACACAGGGGAATTAAACCGGGAGAGCTATACACACACTCACTCACATATACACACACACACACACATACACACACATACACACACTCACACACGCACATACACACACTCACACACATACACACACACTTACATACACACACTCACACACAAACACACTCACACATACACACACTCACATACACACATACACACACATACACACACTCACACACACAAACATACACATACACACACTCACATGCACACATACTCACACATACACACACTCACACACATACACACACACATACACACACTCACACACACACACACACACACATACACACACACACACACGCACACACACAAACACAAACATACACGCACACACACACACACATGTAATATACAGATGTCTCTAACTATAAACAGAATTTTACAGGTAGGTGTATACAATTGTATGTTAGCTTAAGGTAAGCAGTAGATTTAAGGTAGTGCAAACAGTGAAATGTAAACAGTTGGTACTGTATGAACAGTTGGTAGCAAAGGTGCAGTAGTGCAAGGGATGGTGGGATGGTGGGGGATGAGAGGAGAGTCTGTGAGGGGAGTGGGATGGTGGGGGGTGAGAGGAGAGTCTGTGAGAGGTGTGGGGTCAGCAAGGGTTAGAGTTCAGTAAAGAGACAGCTCTGGGGAAGAAACTGTTCTTTAGTCTGCTGGTTCTAGTCCGGAGGCACCTGAAACGCCTGCCGGAGGGGAGGAGGGAGAACAGTCTGTGGGCTGGGTGAGAGGAGTCCTTAAGGATGCTGCGAGCTCGACGCAGACAGCGTTTCCTCTGGATGTTCTCGATGGCAGGAAGTGGAGTCCCTGTGATGCGTTGGGCAGTTTTCACCACCCGCTGCAATGCCTTGCGCTCCGCGACAGAGCAACACCCATACCACACTGTGACACAGTTCATCAGGATGCTTTCTATCGCGCAGCGGTAGAAGTTCACCAGGATGGCCGAGGAGAGCTGGTTCTTCCTCAGTGTCCTCAGGAAGAAGAGGCGCTGGTGAGCCTTCTTGACCAGGCTGGAGGTGTTGGTTGTCCAGGTCATGTCAGCCGAGATGTGGGTCCCCAGGAACTTGAAGTTGGAGACACGCTCAACGTCCATTCCATTTATGTGGATGGTGTCGTGTGTGCCTCTAGACTCTTTCCTGAAGTCCACGATGAGCTCCTTCGTTTTGGTGGTGTTGAGGAGCAGGTTATTTTCGTTGCACCATGTGGACAGGTGCTGGATCTCTTCCCTGTAGGCAGTCTCATCGTTGTTGCTGATGAGACCAATCACTGTAGTGTCGTCTGCAAACTTGACGATGGCATTAGATCCAAACACAGGCTTGCAGTCGGAGGTGAAGAGGGAGTAGAGAAATGGGCTTAGCACACAGCCCTGTGGTACACCAGTGTTGAGTGTGATGGATGTGGAGCAGGTGGATCCAGATAGGACATTCTGGGGTCTGTTGGTCAGGAAGTCCAGAATCCAGTTGCAGAGTGAGGTATTGATGCCTAAGTCTTCAAGTTTGGCTATTAACTTGGTCGGGATGATAGTGTTGAATGCTGAGCTGAAGTCAACAAACAGCATACGTGCATAAGAGTTCTTATTGTCCAGGTGGGTGAGCACAGAGTGCAGTGCCATAGCAACTGCATCCTCTGTGCTCCTATTGCTGCGGTAAGCAAACTGATGCGGGTCCAATGTGGGTGGTATGGAGTCTTTTAGGTGTTCCAGGATCAGCCGCTCAAAGCACTTCATGATGATGGGTGTGAGTGCTACAGGGCGGTAGTCGTTGGGGCACCTTGGACTAGAGTGTTTTGGCACTGGCACAATGGAAGTGCATTTGAAGCATGTTGGTACAGCTGCTTGGGCAAGAGACAGGTTGAAAATGTCTGTAAAAACCC
The DNA here is from genome assembly GCA_024416835.2 of Perccottus glenii. Classification (NCBI taxonomy): domain Eukaryota; kingdom Metazoa; phylum Chordata; class Actinopteri; order Gobiiformes; family Odontobutidae; genus Perccottus; species Perccottus glenii. The sequence goes on along the minus strand of CM044555.2, from coordinate 28,398,213 downwards.
CAGCGAGCTGCTCCGCACATGCCCTGAGAACACGACCAGGGATGTTGTCTGGTCCAGCAGCCTTGTGTGTGCTAATCCGGCTCAGTGCCTTGCAGACATCAGTGGATTGATTGATTGATTGATTCAATTTATTGTCATTACAGTTGTAAAAGTACACTGCAACGAAAAGCTTATTTAGTGGTGCAACATATTTACATTTATACATAGATAACACACAAGGTTGCAAGGCCACACCAGTACGCTATTACAGCGCGCCGATGATCCTCCGGAAAATGAAATAAGGCATTGTACAAGCATAGCAAACATCACATGTACAGACATAACAGACAGGTAGTTATAACAACAGTAGCAGTTACAACATAAACAACAGTAGCAGTTTCAACAAAACAAGTAATAGTACAGGGTCAGACAGATGTAAAAGTGGCAGACTGTTGGTTTGGGCTGGTGTTAGGATAGAGTCCAAGGCCTCTGTGGGTGGTGAATAGGCAGTCTGTTGGAGTGAGAATCAGTGGCCTTGGCTGGGAACGGAGAGTCTCAAGCGGATAAGATAAGACCCAGCTGCCGGCTAGGCTTCCAAGAGGGGGCCAGCAAAAATTTGTAATTTATATATTTGATCCTCGGTAATTTGTCCGGGTCGTGATCAATCAGTTCTGGTCCTCAGCAACAGTTTCGTGAGTCCATGTCGTGGAGTAACCTTGATGTATCCCTGTCCACAGTCCGTGCTGAGAAGGTCTCGGGTCAGCTCCTCGGATTGCGCGTCTCTTTGATGTAGCCCTTTTCACTCTTTGATGTAACCCTTTCAAACTTTCACCCACGTCATGGAAGCACTTTTTTAATTTCAGTAGACAGCGGCTGGGTGGATTTGAAGGCAGCTGTCTTGCAAATTTCCGATAGTTGAAGGCATTCCCCAGACCAATAAGGAGGAATCCAGCTATCATGAATCCAAACATATAAATATCCTTCATTTGTGAAAAAATAGTGTCAATAGTGCTCAGAAACCAGGTGATTAAATCCATATCGGTTCTTAGGGGTCCAGCAGGCAGTAAAGTCCAAGAAATAACAGAGAAAAATGACGAAAAATGACTAAAAAATTACGACACGAGACAAGAGAATAGCAGAGCAGAGGGAGCAGAGGGAAAGACGTCCGCCTTGTCTGAAGGACAGAGTAGAGTACTGAGATGGATGGATGAGAGGATGAGAGTGTGATTGGAGGGTGGTCAACTGAGGGTTTGAGCTTGGTTGCAGTTTCTCTGTTGTCTCTTTCAAAGCGAGCATAAAAGTCATTTAGCTCATTCAGGAAGTTGACATCGGTGGCTGCAGGGGTGGAGTGGGTGGGTTTGTAGTCACTGATGGCCTGGATGCCCTGCCACATGCGTCGAGGGTCAGAGTTGGAGAAGTGTCCCTCTATCTTCAGCTTGTAGCAGTGCTTGGCCTTTTTGATGCCCCTCTTCAGGTTTGCTCTGGATGTGCTGTAGGCTTGTGCATCTCCTGATCTGAAGGCAGTATTGCGTGTCTTCAACAGGAGTCGCACTTCCTTGTTCATCCATGGCTTCTGATTTGGGTATGTGGTGATCTGTTTCTGGGTTGTAACACTGTCAATGGTGGTATTAATATAATCCAATACAGAGGAGGTGTAGCAGTCAATGTCTGTGTGAGCACCACTGGTGGCTTGGGAAGCAAACATACTCCAGTCTGTGTGTAGAAACTTTTCCTGGAGTGTGAAATCTACCTCCGCAGGCCACACCTTGATGGTCTTCACTGATGGCTTCACACGGTTGATGAGGGGTGAATATTTGGGAGTGAGGAACAAAGATATGTGGTCTGATTGTCCCAAGTGGGGGAGGGGCAGTGTTGAGAAAGTTCACTTTCTACAAGAACTAGTTCAAATTTCAGTTCACAAATTTTAAAATGAACTAGTTCAGTTCAGTTCAAACTTCAAAATTTTGAACTAAGTTCACAGTTCCAAAAATGAACTAGTTCATAGTTCTTTTTTCCATGTTGCTGCGAGCTATTATTTTTCAAAATTATTGCCACAGTCCATATACAGTAGAATCACAGACAGCAATTATTTTATCAGTTTTAACAATGAAGCTATGTGTTAGATTTCATTTTCATATCCAATTTTCAATCCTTATCCAACCAGGGTTTACATTAGCATTGAGGGGACATTGTTGCTTTAATGCTTTGTTGCTGTCCATTCACTCCACACTAGTAGCAGCTGCAGCTTTCAACCCTACAGTACATTCTCAAGAACATGAGGAAAAATGTGCTGCTTGAATGGTCTTTTTTAATGAGGAATTATTCAAAGAAAAACAGGACAGTAATCATTAACGTTTTTAAATTTTAATAATTTTCCATTGTCCACATGCTAAAACAGAATATTGGAATCCTGGGGAAATAGACCAGGCAGGTTCAACAAACAAGTTACATGAATGAATTTAAATGATCATACGCCTTACTACATGCTGCTGTCGCCTCCATGCTTTATTTATTTATTTTTTTGATGACGCGTCACGCATGCGGCGGACGGCGGTGCGACACTGGTGGCTGGTGTTGCCAGGTTTGGTGTTTTTCCGCTACATATTAAGACCCGTTTGCGGCTGGTTTGCGGTGTGTTTTAGCCGGATTTTCGCCTGGAAGGCTCTATAGAAATCTGGCACCCTATTGAACGAAGTTAACCTGAGAGAGCGTGCCGTTCACAGACACCAGAATGAACGAGTTCACAGTAACGTTCATCAGGCAGTAATACAGCCCGTTCAGTTCACGTTCGCCCAAAATATGAACGAGTTCATGAACTATCGTTCAATGAACGCGTTCAGGCACAACACTGGGGAGGGGTGTCGCCACGTAAGCTCCAGCCATGTTTGTGTAGACATGGTCTAGGGTTTTGTTTCCTCTGGTGTGACAGGAAACATTCTGATGAAATTTGGGTAGCACAGTCTTTAGGTTAGAGTGATTAAAATCACCCGCAACAATAAACGGCGCTTCCGGGTGAAGAGTCTGTTGTTTACTGAGGGCTGCATAAAGTTCTTTCATAGCAAGCTTGGCATCAGCATCCGGGGGAATATAAGCTGCAGTTATAATGGTGGAAGTGAACTCCCGCGGCAGATAGAACGGTCTACATTTAACCATGAGAAACTCTAGGTTAGCTGAACAATGGCTCCCAACAACAGCAGAGTTTGTGCACCAAGCTTTGTTAATGTAAATACACAATCCGCCTCCCCTTGTCTTACCGGATCCATCTGTTGTTCTGTCCGCGCGGAGCATGTGATGTCCCGTGAGCTCAATAGCGGAGTCTGGTATTCCGCTATTTAACTTCACTTCTCCGTGAAGATAAGGACGTTACAGTTCAGAAGTCTTTTGCTGTGTGTCATGTTGAGTCGAATCTCATCCATTTTGTTCACTAGCGATCGGACATTGGCGAGGAAGATACTGGGTAAAGAGAGCCGGTGAGGTGTTAGCTTTAGCGTAGCTCTAAGTCCTCCGCGTCTCCCCCGTCTTTGTTTACATTCTCGACGCCGCCTGCGAGCACTTCCGCCCGGCCGGGAAGAATGAGCTGCCTCGGGCGTCCTAGCTACATGCTACATCACTAATGGCAATACAAAATAGATTTGAAGTAAAGTGCAATGCTCTGAAAAATTTTAAGCGACTGAGGACTGAGGACAGGTCAGGATCAAATTGGAGCACAAAAACAAAGCGATTAGAAGATTTTACGACATGGTTAAGCCAGTTGACATGGCCAAAATATTTAAAATTATAGGTCTAGCAATTGCAGAATTTATATTAATGGCAAAAATGTTTTTGAGTTGCGCATTGCCATTTATTAGATTTATAGTCAGTTGAGCCAAGGAGATATTTTCTGGACAGTTTCCTAAGTATGCGCGAGACGGTTCACAATTAAATGATTGGGATGAGGAAGAACCTATAAACAAAGAAATGAATGATCAATTTTAGTATTGGAGGAATAATTATGGCGGTACAACAAAAAGAAAAATGAAGAGGACGGAAAAAGGGATTAGATTCTGGACAGTTTAATGTTGAATAGCAAGACGTTTTAAACAAATTACCTTACGGGTCTATTTCACTTAATCATACAAAAACATATGCACAATATTATGTAATTTTAGTACAATCTAAAGGCTATTTTTTGCCACTTCCTACAGTAGAATTACAAATAGAGTCATTAGATTGTAAGAAATTGCTGAAACATGTTTTCACATTAACTCTGCTGCAGGCGTATGTACTCTTTTGTTCACCAAGACCAAAATATAAATAGTGACTGTAGATTTAGGACTTGACATTTTATTTAGCACGAATATACAAATGAGGAAAAATGGTAAGACATCAACAGACATCAACAGAGGGAGCTCATTCAAAAACTTTGCTGCTAAGGATTCTTGGTATGAGATGCTAACCTTTTCAGTGGAAAATGTTTAACCAATTCATGAGCTGGGGTAAATGTGGGTCCAGGCGGACAAATGGAAGATTGGAGTACAAGGACATACCTTGGAATTTCCCCTCTACATCATTGGGGCTTTCTCCCACATCATCTGAGTGCTTTACATGCAACACGTTTGGGGGACCAACAGTATACCTGGCTCCTTACTCTCCGGAGAGGCCAGAGAAGCGTGGAGTGAGTGAAAGAAATCCAGCTGACTAGCCATGGGGTTAGGACTGGAGGACCACATCGGAAGGAGAGCGACACAATCGTTGTCTGGTTGGCCAATTGCAGAGGTGGACCCAATGAGGCCACAGGACAACGTCAAGGAGGAGGCTTCGTATAAAAAATTGGTTGGAGGGGCTACTGGTGCCGGAATCACCAAAGGTTGGTGAGATCTCGGACGAGGACACCATGGAACAGGCAGCAGCAGCAGTGGAGAGGCAGTCGGTGATGACAGATGATCAAATTCTGGACCAAATCGAAATGGCTGTTTACCGGGAGCAGATGCAAGCATGCGCTAGCTCTAACATGGAGGACAATGGAGGAGGAAATGGAAACGCTGGAGAACCAGACATTGCGTTGCCTGGGAGAAGGCAGGGCTTGAGAGCAGAGGTGCCAATTGCATCACGTCAAAGAGAAAGTTACATTTTGGACCCCTTCTTATTTTCTTTGTTGCCTTTAGGTGCAGTAATTTTTAAAACACAATATGCCATTTCATTTGTATGCAGACAACCTATAGATGTACCTACCAGTTGTCCCTGCTTGTCCTGAAAGTCTTGAATCGATCAACAGATGTTTAGATGACATAAAATTGTGACTGTCTCAAGATTTCTGAGTGAATTTCTGTGTCTGGCACGTCCAACCTGCAGGGTTTCAGCTCCTGGTCCTGTTGCTTTGGCCCCCTACTTTAACCAGTGTTCATCTTGAAACAGCCACACCACTTTCAAGTGTTGCGCTCACCATTGACTACGGACACGTGGGGAGAGTTTACCAAAAATAAATATAGTTTGTTAGTTAGACACCCCCAAGTGTCCAACAAATTTGACACATTTGCACCTGCATGTTTGTGGCCATGTGCACTATCCGGGCCTATATAGGGTCCAGGCATACTTCTAATTGCTTAGATATAAAATGAATGGTCAATGGTGAACGCACACTGAAGGGGTCAATGTCGAGCGCAAGGCTGGCACATATGTCTGACTTGTCACACTGATTAAAAAATCCTCTTGGACCCATGCCCAATTTTCAACAGTATTGCTGTGGTAATAACCAAAATACAAAAATAACATCCCCATATTAAATTTAAAAATGTAGTTTGTCGAAAATGGACAAAATTTGGTATACATATTCCTCTTCTTACTCTAAACAAAAAAGTATATTGGTTACAAACAAAGTTATATAAATTCTTTGTTGATGAAACACGGTTTCTGAGCGTTGGTGCCTCAAACTTAACGTTAAACATGAAGACTTAAACTGTAATAACTCGCAAAGTCCAATTTGCAACAAATTCTTATCTTAATTAGCCTGGCTTAGACACATTTCAATTGAAAAAAAATTAATTGGTGCAACAGGGCCTCCTACAGAGTGATGCAAAAATCAATATGGAAGTTCGCAAAATTTAGGTTTTTACACAAAATTTGGCACATACAGTCAAGCCCGAAATTATTCATACCCCTGGCAAATTTTGAGTTAAAGTTACTTTTATTCAACTAGCAAGTTTTTTCTTGATTGGAAATGACACAGGCATTTTCCAGAAGATAAAAAGACAATGTACAAGAGGCATCATTGTGGAAATAAATATTTCTCAGCTGCAAGACTTTGCTCTTTAACTTTGGGAGTTGTTGAGACCGCGGTTTGAGCAAGCGGACTGATAAGGCTCTAGCCCTGTGTGCACAGAAAAGTCCTCCACTTAGAAGGACCGCTCCGTAGCAAAGCTACTCGCGTCTTTCAAGTCTCCATCTTTGCGAGTCTGACAGCTGCTGTCAATCAATCCGTCAGTGCGGGTCTCAGGTTCACGCCCCCGCTGAGCTCCGCCCTCGGTTTGTCCCCTCTGTCTCTGCTGGGCTCTGCTGGCACTTTTCCAACATTTTTCAAATTTTGTGAGTGGGTGGAGTTAGGCTCTGACCAGGGGTTTAGTTACACTTTAAATGGAACGGGCGGGATGAGTTACTAAAGCCAATCAGAGCGCGTCTTGTTGTTACGTGGCAGTGCCGAGAAGCTAACCGGAGACGCAATGAGACAACAGAGCAACAAACCATTAGCATCTTTTGGCAATGTCAGCTTCTCAAGCTTTTGCAGAAAGAGTATTAAGTGTCACAGGTGACCTCACCAGAGGAAAGTGTTGATTAGCACAAAGCGCTTTCCTGAAAATGAATCGAAGTAAATAAATGTTTACATTTGATGTTTGATTCCAGTGTTTAGGTAGCATTAGGAATTTCCTTGTGTTCAATGCATTTTAAGTTCAAAGATGGTTTAGATGGTACGTTTATTATTATTATTATTAATACAGCCTTGGGCTGTAAGGGCCTTTTGATAATTGCACATTTATTTAATATCATTTAAAATAAGCTGTGAATGTGTATTTTGTATCTCTTTGAAACACATTGATGTCTTTTTGTTTATATTAAAATAGACAGCAAGATTTTTCTTTACTATTGGTTTTGTTTTTCATTGATTAAAACAAATTTTAATAAAGGCAGTTGTGTTGAAATAAACAGTGTGAAATATGTTTGCACATTTAAATCTCAATTCTAAGAAAGTATAGTTTTATGTCTGATACAGAAGGTTAAAATTATTACCTCATAATATTTACTAAATCTATTTAAATTTTAGTTGACTAAAATTGCATGACATTTTTGTCGACTAAAACTAAACTAAAACTAAAACAAATAAGATGACGAAAATGATTTTATTCAAAAGACTAAGACTAAAACTAAATAAAATTTTCTTGTCAAAGCATTTTTTTTCTTATTCACCCGAAAGGCTTTAAAATTGGTCAAATTCATCCATAAATATCTAGCATCAAAAGTTATTAAAATAATTATTAGTTTTAGGGTGTGGCCGAGGCAAGTTCGCAAATCATATAAGCAAAAGTCCATTTGGTCCAATACTTCATGTTTTAACTGGCCTGAGCAGAGAAATCCCTGAAAGAAACGTGCATTCTATATATTTTTTTCTATCCATCTCCAGGATGGGGTCATGAGAAAAAATGTCTATAGGGACCAGGCCCTATCTCCAACATGATGGCAGCCATTTTGTTTAGAAAATGTGAACATCCAAAAAGTTGCCTTTATATTTTAACAAACTTGTCCTAGTGTTTCTATCCAACAAGCTCCAAACCTGGTCCACATCATCCAGACACATGTGGCATTAGAAGTTGTTTAAAGAATTGTAATAGTGTTAGGGCGTAGCCGTGGCAAGCCTACAAAGAGACGGCTATTTTAGAGAGCATTAAAAGGCCTGTGACTTTTCAAAACAATTTTTTTGACAAAGCCACATTAAATTTGCTACACACATTCAGGATGGGATTATGAGGCAAAAAAGTCCAGGGGACTACACCCTGTCACCAACAAGAGGGCGTCCATTTTTAATCAAATGTTTTCAGTCAGACCTTATTACAACTTTGTAGATTTATTTCTCGGATCAAAACATACAAAAGTTAGAGCCATGCTTGGTAATGCACAGGACACTTCCGTGGTCGCAAGGGATGCGTGGGCACTATATCACTGCTTGTCATTAATAAGACACAGAGATGTTACAAGTAAATTTTACTTTAAGCTTTAATGTGTCCATAGCATTGTTCAGGATTAAGTGACCTTCTGAGCTCATTTGCTTTATTGGACGTCCATGCATTAATGTTTATCTGAGCAATAAAGATCAATGCTCCTAATTTTGTCAGGTATAATTTCATTTTAGTTAAGGACAAATTGACATTGTCAGGTCTTATCTCAGAGAGTAAGTTAAGAGCAGAAACATGGACGGAAAGAATGTGTGCTTGACAACAAAGCCATGAGCTGCAGCAGGGTCTTAGTAGTGACATTGCTTTGTGGCTAATAATATCCTCACAGAGCACAGGCCATCACGATTAGACACTCACTGGGCCATCTTTAGTTCTCTAATGCATCCGGCCCTTTTATGGTGACTGCAGGTTATTGAGCTCACATGTTCTATAGGCACAAATAAAATATAGAACTGTCAGTAATCTGGCCTGTATCCACATTTTAAAGGCCCAGAGGTTGCTCCCTTTTGTTTTCGAGGCTTTGTTCTTTAAAGATTACCAGGTCGTCAGCTGAATATGCTGCACTCTTATCAGCAGAGCTCAGAGCCCCCCTCCTGCTGGACATTTAAATCCAGACCCCCACCACCCACCGCTACAAAGAGTTTCTGCCCCAACTCAACAGCATGTACTGGGTCACAAATCATTTGGTTAACATCCGGTATTAGACCAGGTGACTATAGAGGTCATGTCCTATTATAACCTTTATAAATTCTCCGTTTGTGTCTTTGTGGCTCCTTCTGTCTTCCCTGGTAAAATGAAGGACACTTGTTAATGGCTGCTCCAACAAACTGTTATGACGCACAAACACATCATCTATGTTTGGGTTAATGGCCTATTCTTGGTCCCTTTAATAATCCACTCTTTTGTGAGTCCAAGGTGTTGTCTTCAGGTCCCAGGTACATACTGCCGTGTGGACTGGTTTATGTCTTTGCTCCTCCACCACTGAAGACGTTTGTTCATATTTGTTTAGAGCAGACAACCATAACAAGGTCTTACAATGCACAGTATTTATTGGTGTATTTGTAATGTACATGGTCCTTGACAAAGAAAACTAAAATATGTCTAAGTTGAAGTCTGCTATAATGGGGGTTAATAAACCTACCTTGAACTATACTCTGTTTCCATCTTAAGTCCAACACTTTCAATAATCTTGACAGTCATTCCAAGAAGGTCAGGTAGTCTGGCAACTTTTTGAAGTCCAACTATTTAGTTTAGTTCCTGTTTGTTTCTTCTATGACATTATCTCTGACTCAGCCATTTATTAGACTGACTCATCATTATCCAGCTACGTCAAGATGAAGCTTGATGGAGAGTCACATGCTGGTGTCACAAAGATAGTGGAGTGTTAAGTAGTATTTGAAAGGACACAAAGACACAGAATGGGTTACACAAATGTCCTCCCAATTCCAAAACCAATTAAAACTGCAAGCAGTGATAAAGGGCCCTCGCATCCCTTGCGACCATAGAAAGACACGCATCAGTGACCTGTGCATCACTAAGCATGGCTCTAACCCACTTTTGTATGTCTTGATTCTAAGAAATTAATTTTCCAAGTTGTAATAAAGTCAGAGGAGATTTGCTGCCTAAATTAGCCGTCTCTTTGCGGACTCACCACGGCCATGCCCTAACACTATTCAGGTTTGAAGCTTGTTGGATAGAAACCATAGGATGGCAGTACGGTTGCAGATAGGGCGTGGTCATCATTGGCTTTTTTGTTCAGCATCATGTAAAGAATGTGTGCACCAAATGTCATTTGTCTAGGACAAACAAAATATTTTGTACTAATGATAACCTTTTAGGTCCATTTTTAAAGATAGAAGTTTCATTTATATAGGGTATGAAGATGCAGAAAAAATGTTGTGAGGCCAACCAGATCTGACTATGTTTGTGAAAGTTACAGGAGTTTTCACCCTCACCAAAATGTCCCTCTCTTTGAGGGCTCGCCATGGCTAGAAGAAAAGAAGTTAGTGTGGAATTATTAACAAGTTTGGAAAAAAAGAAAAGAAAAAGGGTGGCCATCAAGGGCCATCATGTTTTTTTTTCTTATTTATTACTTCAGTATTATATATTACAGTATACTGTATATTACATATATGTGCATACAATATTTGCATTTTATTGGTACTAGTCTATTTTAGCAGCAAAAAGGGTAAAAATACATTTATGCCATAACACATATAAGAATAGATAAATGTTCATTTGTCACATACTGGTTATAAGGCGTGTGTATAACAGACCTTTAGAGTGCTCATGTGGCCCCACCCTTAGATCCGCCCATGGCCTGTGCTGTTCAGCTTTGTTAATCCATTTAAAAAGCTGTGATTAAAAAGACAATTTTGGATGACAACTATTATTTAATGTTACAGTAACACTGTTGATTATAATATTGTAATGTTTATGTAAATATAAATGTAACTCGAATTCATATCTGTATATTTAGTTTAACATTGATATATGTAGCCAGTATGTATATCTGTAAGCAAATAAATACTTACTTATTAATTTTTTTTTTTTTTTTACACCACAGTCAATTGTCCTTTTTAATTAAATGACTCTTAATCATCTCAGTTGTGCCTTATTTGGGTTAGCATGTCTAATTAGCTTGTCTTAAAAGCAGAGCAACAGATGATGGCTGGCTAAACGTCTTTGCTGGGCTCCCACTTCCACTCCGTCTTTGCCAATATTTTATCTGCATTCCTGCCCACATACTGATAATCGTTACTATCCTTGTGATTTATGAACTAGTAACACTGATAAAAACAGCTTTTGGGAGACTATGTCAGCTAGCCAAACTGACACACCATTAACAGATGAACAGCCCTCACCACCGGTGGATGTCAAAGCTCTGATTGAAGATAACTGAAAACGTCGGCAAAGTAATAGGAGAGAAACTCCCTAAGTTTCTTAGCAAAAAGAGAATTTTTGGATATATAGTCTTTGTTTTAGAGGGAAAATTAGCTGATGTGGAGAAGAAAAATTAAGGTGATGGCTAACGGCTTGAATGATGTGGACAACCGGCGCAGAAGGGGGGCCTCTATAGATTTGGGCCTCTATTGCTCTGGTGCTCAGGGCCTGGTCCTGTGCAGCCATAATGTGTGCCTCTATGCTGTCCTTCAGTCCGGCCCATTCTAGCCATTGCTAGGATTTCTTGATATCAGCCACTTCAGTTATGTTCCGGTGGTACATCCCGAGGTTGGTCCTCCCATGATGGTCCCTCCTCCAGCTCCTCTTCCAAATTTCCCCATTGCCTGAGACATTCACTGAGCACGTCATCTGTTGGGGCCTTATCTTTGGTGTACTTGTGGATCTTAGATGTTTTATCCTGGATAGTGGCTCTCACACTCACTAGTCAACCGCCGCCTTCCTTACGGCTAGCGTACAGTCAGGGTGCTGGATTTGGGATGGAACCCTCCATGGAGCAGGCCCTGAGCACCAGAGCAATAGAGTAGTCTACATGCTAAATAAACAAAATGGTCATTCGTCGTTTTTTTAATAAACCCACCAGTAAAAGTGTGGAGTTTTCTAACTCTGACACTTCAACCTATTAATTCCACTGCTGCTACTGACACAGCAACCGAGGCCGCATCTGAGAACAACAAAGCCGGCCTCCAGCAGCACCGGCGCCACCGTGTCAGCGGAGTTACCCACTCAACCTGCCGCATCTGGATCTGGATACGCTGACCTCGGGGAGAAAGCTATGGGGCCGAAACAGCCAAATTTATCAGAAGAGAAGATAGTGGACATCTATGCAACTCGGAAAAAGAGGCGGCTTCTTCTGTATTAGGTAAGATATGTTTTTAATGCTTTTCTTTGTATAGCAGTCCTTGTTCATTGTAAACGTATTTTAAATGTAGATGGTATGATATATGAAATATGGTAGCCCATAAAAAAATCTGAGCTCGTGGTCTGCTGTTAGGTGCCCCCCCATGCACAAAAGTGAAACTCACCTATGACCATAACCAAGTGGCTGGCATAGTGTACAGTAACATCTGTACGGAGTACGGACTGGAAACCCCGAGGTCAAAGTGGGAAACACCTCCAAAGGTGATAGAGAATGACCGAGCCAAGATCCTGTGGGACTTCAAGATTCAGACTGACAGAATGGTAATGGCGAACCAACCAGACATCGTGGTGGAGGACAAACAGCAGAGGAAGGCCGTTGTGGTTGACGTGGCAATACCAAGTGATTGCAACATCAGGAACACCGACAATGGCCATTACAAATGATCCCTTTGTTACTTTCAAAAAAGGTGCTGACGCTTTCTAAGTTACAACTACCTGTCTCTAAAGGAGGTCTAGATGTAGCCTACCTAATTTTAGTCTGTATTAGCTGGCATCTTATTTACATTTTCATTTAATTATTTAGCTGACGCTTTTATCCAAAGCGACTTACATTAAGGTTCCATTCCCCAGTGTTACAGCTGGAACACCACTGTAGGCAAGGTGGTTTAAGTGTCTTGCCCAAGGACACAACGGAGAGCGGGAATCGAACCACCTACTTTCCGGTTGAAGGACGACCGCTCTACCACTGAGCCACTGCACCCATCTGGGCGGCACAGCATACATATAGTACAAACCTCCAGAAATGTAGGTCTGTAGGTTTTTAAATAAACATCATTAAAATTATATAAAAATTGTGCACATATAGGTGCTGTTATGAATTATTATATTATTATATTAAAGGCTTTCTAAAACTTGAATAATTAGATAAAATGAAAGGAGTTGGACAATAGTATGCTACCCATCATTAAATATGGTAATATTCTAAAAAAAAGTAATTTCAGAAAAAAAGAAGAGATTATTGAGGCAGAAACCAGCAGAAATTTAGTGCAAAGGACAATTAAAAAGAAAAGTGGGAAGTTATTTGGAGGCTGCTGTGTGTGTGGAACAACTGTTGCCCCCTCCTCACTCCTCTTTAACTCTTGTATGTAGTGGCCTGCTCTTAACCTCCGGCCCTGTGATGCAATGTTTCCAACCAAGATAAATATAGCACACTGTTATCCTTTTCCAATGAGCTGTGTCGCACGTGAGCGTCTCCAAACCCTGCCATATATAAGGACGGATTATGGGAGGGCATAAGCAGCATAACATCCTTAGACAAAACACATCCGGGACTAACACAGAAACTGAGACAAAAGTTGTTATATACATCTATTATTTGACTTTCTGTAGAGGATCCAAGAGCCAGAAGACCCAACTCCTTCCATCTACCAGGCTCTTTCCTCTCACTCTGAGCCTTCCATGAGTGTCACTAACTCGTCAGCCTACCGATCGAAGCGCAGTTTCCACCAGACCTCTTCTTCTTCCTCTTCCTCTGGGAGCCCATACATGGAGAAAAACCGTGGACTGTTTGCCGAGGACTTTGGCTCCTTCATGAGGCCCGGGACAGATGCCATGGGTTTCACCGGTAAGTCCCAGCTCACCGTGACTCACATTGAAAAGAAACAGCAGCAGGAGACCGGGCTGGGAGTATATACTGTAGATAGATGTATGTGGTTTTGATTGTTAACTCTTCTGGCCGCTTAGAGTTAATGATTTGTGAATGTTGTTTTTACAGAAATGATTTAAAGCAGCGCTAAGCACTTTTTGCCTAACAATACTAGCCTTAAATCATTGTAAATAGTTCCCATTTCATAAGCTCATCTCTCTGGAACTTTTACTATACATTTACTTGACAGTAGAAAATCTCCAGTTATTGACTTAGTCCAACTCAAACTGGATATAAAATGTCTGACGGAAAAAGGTTGCAGGTTGCCCATTTTGCGCCTTGGTAACAAGATATAAGCCGAACTAATGTATTAGATGTAAAGTTTAGCACTGCTGCCCAGAGTAATCTGTCTCACAACAATCCCATGCAGAGTGTCTGTACAGATATTTATGGATGTTTATGGTCAGTAGTGACACTCAACTAATCAAAGTCACATGTCTCTATACAAGCTGGCATGCCACTAGATGAATAAAGTGTATACAATTTCATCCTATGTTGCGAATTCTCTTTTAATGTTTAGAACACACTAAACTGCAACATGAGCCACTTAAATATTATAGCAGTGAGTAGGCCCAACCTTCTACACATAGGCTACTACTCAAGCAAACTGCACGTATTACACTGTATTGTGTTAATTAATGTTTGTGTATAATCTAATCTCGTTTTAATGGGCTGTTCTATCTCTGCCAAGGTTGTGTTCATGCACTGTGAGCGGGAAATGTAATAGTCCCGTGTGAGTTTGCGGCAGTGCTTTAGAGGATAATTATATAATAATATATAATAACAGTGTTCGTACAGCTCGGTGTTCGTACAGCTCGGTGTTCGTACAGCTCCGTGTTCGTACAGCTCCGTGTTCGTACAGCTCCGTGTTCGTACAGCTCCGTGTACGCCCCGCGGTGAGCTGCAGCTGTTTGTACTTGAATCACTGTCTCCATGAAGGAGTTGGCTCATTTGTTTGTTAGCTTTATGTTAGCTCTGTTAAGCATCAACTCTTCCCTCCCACCCACTTCTCCGTACAGTCAGTAAACTATTCTTGAAATGTGCAAACACAAACAAAAGGTCATAAAAAAGTCAGATTGAAATAACCCTGATTACGTCTGGGCTGAATGTGTGAAAAGGGCTTTAATGTCTTTAGTTTAGCATTTAATCCTGCTTTAGTCCCAGATTAGGTTCCAGTTTAGTTGTTAGTTTTGTTCTTCATAGTCTAGCCCAGAATTTCCTCCTGTTTTAGTTTTGAGGCCATTTATTGTAGCACATGTGAACAGCTATGGAAGCCAAGGGACATGCTGTTATCTGATGGTGATTTCAGTTTTGAATCCTATCCTCGGCTTTTGAATCCTATCCTCGGAATCCTATCCTCGGTGTGAAATGTTCCGGCTGCTAAAACCACAAGTGAACTTTAGACGTACAGTGGGCTCCATTAGTCAGGGGCTGAGAACAGGGATCCCATAGGTGCTGCACAGAGACAGGCTGGAGAAATGCAGGTCTGAGGGCCAGCACAGTGAGCTCACACAGGAAATATTTGCGATGACGGACTCATGAGGAATGACCAACAGGTTGCCTAGTGACTGCAAGCCAACAGACCTACAAACAAGCACACGCATAGTTGAATTATGTCACATATTAAAGTGGACGAGGGTAGGTCACAGATGACATGGTGACATTTTCCAGTTTAATTACGTACACTGAGATCAGAGTCAGCTACACTTAGAGGCACGGTTATACTGGGTTTAGTGAGCTGACTTTTGTTATTACAGTATAATTCCATCATACAAAAGAATTTATCAAATGTAAAGTGTTCTCATAAAAGCAAATTGTAGTCCTATCATACCTAAGGTAGACTTGAAGTAGACTGGTTCAACTATATTAGTTTGGAGAAAGACACACAACAAGGCAGATGCTATAGTAAACAACATGGACCATCCACTGCACTGGGATTTGAACAACAGAGAGCAGCCAGCGGACGTCTGAGAGCCATGTGACAAAACCAAAAACTGTTAATTTCAAGAGTTAAAGTTAATTTAGCAAGTCCAAGGCCAATAGTGCTATTAGTAACAACAACAATGTAATAAGAACTGCACCTGTGGTAAAATGCCTTTGCTCATCTGCAGGTGGAGCTGGAAACATCAAAACCCTTGAAGACTCATACCAGTTCACAGTCGACGTCCGAGACTTCTCTCCAGAAGACGTCATTGTCACCACATCCAACAACCAGATTGAAGTCCGCGCTGAAAAGGTACACAGACAGTTCGTTGGTACTGAAACTTATAAGTGCTCCAATGCTTGTGGTTTTGATGAAAAATACAAGTGTTGTTTTATTTATTCTTATTTTTTTACAGTTGGCTCAGGACGGCTCAGTGATGAACACATTCACTCACAAATGCCAGCTACCTGAGGACGTGGACCCCACCTCGGTTACGTCATCACTGGGAGCGGAGGGGACCCTCACGGTCCGAGCCCGACGACAACCACCCAAACACGAGCACGTACAGACCTACCGCACTGAGATCAAGATCTAGAGAAAAACGGACTTTGCACAAAAACCCTGAATTTTTTTTTTTTTTTACTTTGTGTACAACGTCTCCACTGGCACTGTGTAAATTAGAGTTGTGAAATATGTCACCAGCGCCTCCACAGCTGCAACACTTATTTGTTCTGATACATATTCAGTTAGTCCAGCCCAGTGGGACAAGTGGGCCAGACGTGTACAGGCACTTTAGATGCATCCATGAACAAGGACACACACCCACTCAACTGTCTACTGCTTATTTCATGTGTGTCTAATCACGTATAAACAAAAGAGCTTTATTTATTGTATAGGCTAGGGTTGCACACTATATTCAAAAACATTGAAATTTTTTATGAGATAAAACTCAAAATTTGTGCATGGTTTTAGAATCTCTGAGGTATGACTGCATGACAGGGAGATTGTAGGTTTGACAAGAACGTATTCTGTTTTAGCGCAAAATAATATAACATTACACATAACCAGGATATTTGTCTGTGGATAAAAAAAAGTGTCTGCTAAATACCTAAATGTCACGTGGCTGTCAAAAGTCAAAAGAAAAAGCCTTTGACTTGCCTCTTCCGTAAACTTATAAGACACATGAAGCTAGCAACAGACAAAGAAGTAATTGAAGATATTGTAGCCTACAACATCACTGAATATAGTCATAGGGTTACTTTTATTAATAAACAAACTTGGAAAAATGTTGAAATGCAGGCCTCAGTGCTGCCATGGCCATGTGGTCAGAAAAACGCAGTCCATTTTAGCAGCGTTGGTTATCAGTGTTAGCTATTTCTCCACAGTGGAACACCTCTTGACAAATGACCCCAGTTCTTAATACTGTGTATTGCTACCTTTAACATCAATGACAGCTTGAAGTCTTTTGTGGTAGTTTTGAATGAGGCTCTTTATTTTCTCAGATGGTAAAGCTTGCAAGTTTTGAGGCTTGTCTCTGCGCTGTTTGGCATATTTTAAGCGGGATGCTTTGTGGCATTTGCATTGGCAACTCAACCATGCAGCCCATTTTTCCTTATGTGCCTCCTTATTGTGCATCATGAAACTGCCACACCACTTTTTTCAGAGAGTCCTGTTTTTCAGCTGAAGTTATTTGTGGGTTTTTCTTTGCATCCCGAACAATTTTCCTGTCAGTTGTGGCTGAAATGTTTGTTGGTCTACCTGACCTTTTCATTTTCCACTTCTTAATTTCAGTTTGAACACTGCTGATTGGCATTCTCAATTCCTTGGATATCTTTTTATATTCCTTTCTTGTTTTATAGAGTTCAATTACCTTTTCCCGCAGATCCAATTCTTTGGCTTTCCTAATGACTCAGGTCTAGTCCACACGGACACAGGTATTTTTATAACCGGGACTTTTTTTACACAGTTCGGCCGTTCGTCCACACGGAAACGCAGTATCAGGTCACTGAAACCGAACATTTTTGAAAACCCCTGCCAGGGTGAGGATTTTCAGAAACGGCAGTTGCAGCGTTGTCGTGTGGACAGTAAAACCGGCGTTTTTGCCTTGCGACGTCAGAGTGTGCGCCGTTATCCGCTGGTCTGATTGGCCAACATGCCTTTACGATTAGGGTGATATCGCCGCCTGCTGGTGTGGCATGCTCTTGACAGCGCTTGATAGCGGGTTTTTGCAACGGAGATTTCATTAAAACCGAGCGTTTGTGGACGGGATTTTTTTTTTAAACGCAGGAGGAAAAACTCTGGTTATAAAAATACCCGTGTCCGTGTGGACTAGGCCTCTGAATAGAGAATTGTCAGTGCAGCACTGGATGCAAGGGACTGTCAGGAGCCCAGAAACTCAATGACCTTTTATACACACACTTTCCTTATGAAATGGTGTAAACTGTTTTGCTTACAGTTTACACTATTTATACCATTTCCAAGACTCTAACAATCAGGAAAAAAAAAAACGTCATAGGACAGATAGAACACGGTGTGACAAAACTTTACTGCAACACAACATCAACAAACTGAGAACTAAGCCATATTCCAACAGGAGCTAAGAGTGTGGCCACAACCTAAACTTTTAAAGGTTTCTAATTGGGCTGCACAATATATTGCAAATTCATTGTTATGTTGCAATGTTTGTATTGCAAAGAGTGACTTGCATCTCAATATTGTTACAGTCTTTCATTTAACAGACGTTTTGTGTCAAAATCATCGCCCATCATTGTGTGTCCTAAATAAAAAAAAAAGTCCTGGTTCATTCTTAGATTTAATCTGTACTTTTGCGCGACCACCGGAAACGATTTCTCACATTATCTGACAGTTTTCTCCTGGCACACTTTGGTTTGGACAGGCTCTATACCCACCTGTCGAGTACAGTCTCTCGGGACAGTAACTCATAGCTCATTACACAATGAACATTTATAATTTTGTTCAGATTTTGAACCCCTGAATTTGCACATACACATTTGGGCTATACACATTTGGCATGGAAATGTATTTGGATTGAGCCATTGCAGCATATTTTTTTCCAATTCAATCAAAAAACATTGTGTGTTGTAAATATTTCAAACATTCAAACTGTATTACAGTTTGAATACATTTCTGAGCAGCACTTGTAAAAGCCTGTTTGTGTGAATAAACATTTCTGCTTTGACGTTATGCCTCTTTCTGTCTGCCATTATAGCATGCAAAGATGAAAAAAATAGACCTTTAACACTGATGATAAATGTCCCATTGTCTTTAAATTGCATATAAATGTTTAAACTTTCCATAGGACCTTCATTTTCTTTTTTAGCAGGGTAAATGTGCAGAAAGGTGGCTGAAGGTAGTCAGTAAATCCAAAAGCAAACAGCTCTCAAAATCAGTGAACGCTGTCATGAGGTGATGGTCGTTTTGTGTGAGGAGAGTTAGGATTTCAAAAGCATCATTCAAGCTGATATAATACAGTCCTGAAAAGTCACAGAGGCTCACTCAGAAGGCAGAAAACAATTTATTTCCCTAGTTATTAAGAAGGCTGAGGTGATTGGGATTTAGTAAGAGAGACATTTTGGAAGCAGGGCTCGAATGAATTGCTAATATTGCTCGACAATATAGTCCAACCTATGCTGCGCAGGATAAACAAATGTCATCAGCTCATCACAGGTAAATTCCTTATCTCATGTAACATCATCGCGCCGTACACAAATGTGAGTTAAAGCTGTTTCCTACAAAGAAGGAGCCATGTTAGCACCATCTAAAAACGACTTCTCTGAGACAGACCTCATTTAATAATCAGACCGCATCAGCTCATGAGCTTTATTCCAGCAGCCATTTCTGTGTATGACTATTGGGCTTAATTACAGTTCCTTCTTGTGACTGTGAAATCGCAAATTATTGTAAATTCAAATTTTATTATTTAAGCAGAAAAGTGAATCGAGAACAAGAGGCAGCACAAAGACACAAGACAGAACAACAAAGTGGAGATACATCCACACCATCCAAACAATACAATATCCTACCATTTGTAATAAATATGAAGTATGTACAATTAAGTGCCATATACTTAAAAAGTACATAGCTAAAAGCAAGAGCAACGATCTCTGAATATAGGCCTATATTAAAAGAGAGCGTGGGATGAATGAACTGAGTTTTGGAGCCTGTTGCCGCTAATTCCAGTCATTTGCTGCTGAGCAATCATTTAAGTTTTCAAATCGTGCTAATCCTGCCACCAAGCGGTCAACATAAACATTGCGTGTGTTTGCAGTGCGCATGCTTAGCAAACACATCCGGCCGGTCCCTATCAATCGATCAGAGAGTGCAAGATGGCGCTGGACTGAGTGAGCGCGGCAGGATCGATCACCGAAAAACTCGATTGGCTTTATATTTGCAAACAAACTCAAACTTTCTACAGCAACGCCAGCTCCAGCATTCTATCAACGGAGGAAAAAGGAGACACCAAGGAGGTATTTTAGACTCGGGTTGTGATAAAATGGCGCTCCTTGTGAGGCAAACAAACGAGCAAGCCAGGAAAACAACAAGAGATAAAGACCGAGCCGTCAGCCATCTTGTCCCCGCGCTACATCACGACAAGGCGCGCTAAATTAATCCCCGATAACCAAGTTGCAAGGATGGAGGAATTGTAATCGATGTAGGGCACTGTCAAACCAAAACCGTCGCTACAAAACAAATGAAGAGTTTATTTATATATTATTTTGTTAGCTAAGACACTAACTGTGCTGAAGGTAGTTTACGTTGATACCAAACACTAAGTTTAATCAATGCTAGCGTCAAAATTGTGTTGAATTGTAATTACTTTATAGGGCAATATGTGAAAAACATCTGGAATTTAGTGAATAAAATTGCAACAGACACAGACTGAAACATGTCTAAAGATGACCAGGTGTAATTATTTAGTAATTGAAAGGGTTAAAAGTGGGATAGTGAGATGGTGACTGTTCAAAAGTGGGACGTTTTGGTGTTGGATTCAATGTAAACCTAAAGTTAAATAAATATATAGTGCAAATACTTTTTTATTTTTATGTATATAGATATAATGTCATAGTACTATTGTATCTAAACCTAAGTATGTAAGTATGTATAGACGATGTGGTGACCAGTATGTATTTTTGTTTACTTTTATCAGTCACAAATCTGTACCAATGATTAAAAATAACCCATGATTTTTTTTTTACCTTCTACCTTTTACCTTTTTATTACGTTTTTTAATCGCAGTGGCTCAGTGGCTCAGTGGTAGAGCATTTGTCCCTCAACCGGAAGGTTGGTGGTTCGATTCCCGTACAGTTCATACTGTCGTTGTGTCCTTGGGCAAGACACTTAACCCACCTTGCCCCCAGTGGTGTTCCAGCTGTAACACTGGTGAGTAGAAGCCAAATGTAAGTCAGCTAAATGACTAAATGTAATGTAAATGTACATAGTCATTTCTAATTTCTGTTCTGAATTCTCAGGGCAATGGAGTTCCCCTGGCACAGTGGGAAGGTCCTGGAGCAGTTAAACCATCAGCGGAAGCAGGGCCTGCTGTGTGACTGCACTTTTGTTGTTGACGGGGTGGACTTTAAGGCCCACAAAGCTGTGTTGGCTGCCTGCAGCATGTACTTTCGCACTCTCTTTGTGGAACAAAAAGATGTGGTGCACCTGGACATCAGTAATGCCTCAGGTGTGTCTGGCAGTAGAGGAGAAAAAGGACTTTGAATCAAATTCGCATTGCTTTTCTTAAGACAGTTTAGATATAGAAAACAAAAATTTAATAGACAGGCATAGTATACAGAGAAACTTAAACATAAGGGTATAGGAGGCAGTAAACGTTTGAGTTGTACATGTATGAATTGAGTCTGAATGTGTGTGTGGAGCAAGTAACTTCCAGAGTTCCAGAGTGTTTTACAGAAAATCCATTGAGCTGTTTCTAATTTTATTATTGAAATGTTAAGAAGTCTGACCCTCTACAGAGCCCAGACCCCACACTTTCTAAAATGTCCCTTTTGAGTGCTGAAGTGAATTTTTATACTCTTCAGATTTACTTTTGATTTATTTTTGGTATTTTTGCCTTTATCTAATTCCTTTTTCTAATTCTTATAAGTAACTTCGAGACAGGCACCTCACATTCATCCACTTGGGGTTGAGCTATACATGCATGCCTTTGGGCGGTGGGAGAAAGTCAAACCAATAAAGAACACAGGGTAACATGCAGACTCCTCACAGAAAGGCCTGAGTTGGCCGGCCAAGGGTGGACAAGTTAGCCAGCTGAGGATTAAACTCACAACCTTCTAGTTGTGAGGCAGGGGTGCTAACCACATTTTTTAAGCAGGACATAATGTTTTGCAGCCATTGTACTTCAGTCAATGACAAAGCATCCCTTCATGATTGTTAGTTGTACAAGAGAGATAATAAATAGGGCCACTATTACTTAAGGCTAATCCATTCTAAACACCCAACATAGTGTACAGAAGATCATTCTCCAATACTTACTCTGGAGCAGGAGCAGTACAAGTTAATCACAAAGGCCTCAGTAACGTCACTATTTACCAAAAAATATAATAAGCCTTGTACTATCACAGTCTACATTTATTTGTGATAGTGATGTGATTGTTATAATAATAATGACTTAAATAGAGTTTTGTTTTTACTGCTACTAATATTATTTCCAAAAGTCTAAATACTAAATGTTTATTTGTCTGTCTAGGTTTGGGACTGGTCCTGGACTTCATGTACACATCCAAACTGAGCCTTAGCACACACAATGTAGCAGATGTGATGACAGTTGCAAACTTCCTGAAGATGCCTGAGATCATTAATGCCTGCTCTGCGTACCAGACCATGGCCAATCCATCTCCTTCCATTGTGACAATCGATGTAGCAGTTGGTAAGTACTTCTTTTTACATGTTTTCATTGGCCTTTTTCAGTGTTCATTTTATTTGTAACATGTGTTTTTGTGTCCTTCTTTACACCAGAGGATAAACTAGACAAAGAAGAGCAGAAAGTGCCCCTGGAGAGCGACCTGGCAGTGGTGGCAGCACAAGTAGAAGAAAGCCAACCACAAACTCCTTCAGCAGACAATAACAGCAATAACCGCACTGCCGCTTCGATTCAGGAAGACAATGTCCCTTCTGATGCACAGCAGGTGGTTTCTCAGCCCAAACCCCCGTCCAGCCAAGGAAAACGACCAAAAACACCTCCATCTGCTACAAAAAAGTCTGTTGTCAAGAAGAACATAGAAAGTGTGGCAAAGGGCTTTCGAGATGACCCCTCTGATGCTGACTACACACCCAGTGAGTGTTTACTGTCTATAAATATAAGTTGTTTAATTTCAAAAGCAACTCCATGACCCTTTTATATGTGTTTTCAGAATCACCGTATAAATCATCCGGCAGCTCTTCGTACATGAGTTCCAGGGGGAGAAGAATCAGAAAACCTCTTCGACGCAACTTCCCACCTGGTGAGCTGCGTTCCACCTGCAGTGTATAAATGAATGGGGGCCCCATAAAGACAGATTCTGGTATTTATGCAGTAATTTGTCCTTCCGATGTCTCCTCTCTATGTTTGAGCATATAAAGTGCTTTAGTGCATATAAAGTGCCAATACCCACATTTATTTTGTCGGCCCAACACCAATCTCCAAGATCAGCCTAGGGTCCTTTCCAGCTTTTCCTTTATTAGAAAAGGAATAATCTTTCTCTGTAAAATACTACTACATTACACCAAATTGATGTTAAGTAAGCATTTGACTATACACATGCTCTGTTTTATCAGTAGCTGTCACTTCCTTGTTGACATCGGTGTTGACCAATAGGACCACTCTTTTTTTTTCAGAAGCGTGCATGTGATTGGATCATTAACAATAAAACCCAGATGACTTTCTACGTTCTTGTTTTTTCACAGATGATTCTTATTACAATTTGCTGTTGGGTGATTAAACTGTTGTTTTCTCACATATACACTCAGTGTAAAGGAAGGTTTACGAATCAATGTACAAAATCGATTTTGTTACAAAAAGTGTAATTAATTACCATTACTGTGTTTATTCATAGTCAACAGCATGTCCCTGTGGGGCTACCATAGCTATTTACATGCTCTACAAAAGAGTGTGAGGTATCGTTCAAGCACGTTTACAGTATGTTGTTACCATGAATGTGCATGCTAATTACACAACACAACATTGACCAAGCACAAATTGAGCTTTTGAAAGTCACTTTTTTAAAAGCTGATAGTGCCATTTGGATACTGTATGGATATGGGTATGGATAAGAGACTCAAACACAAAGATACAACTTTGGACATTCATGTAAATTTGTCCTAAATCATTTTCCTTGTTTATTTTCCTTCACAGACAATGACTCAGACGATGAAAGCAACTCAAAAGAAGATGAAAAGAAGCAGAAAGAGCCAGAAGAAGCACAGGACAAAGAGGATGACAACTCTGAGGAGACTGGTGAGGGGGATGTTGATGAAGAGGAGGGGGACACAGAGGAAGACAGTGATGCTAGTCAGCAGGGGGACGACGGAGAGTCCAGCAGCGACAGAGATGGGAGACAAAACCAGTCCGTGTCTATGTGCAGCCGGTCTGAGTCCAAGCCCTACAGCTCCATGACACACAAGTGTGAGGTGAGTGCCAGAGCTTTAAAGCAACTGTCTTTCTGTGCCTCCTCTTGATGTTGTTCTGTCTTTTTATAGGACTGTGGGAAGAAGTTCACCCACACTGGAAACTTCAAGAGGCACATGCGTATTCACACCGGAGAAAAGCCCTTCAGCTGCCGGGACTGCAGCAAAGCCTTCTCAGACCCTGCGGCCTGTAAAGCTCACGAGAAAACACACAGGTATGTAAAAGTGTAAAAGTGTAAGGGATGTAGAATAGATGAAAGAATAGACTATGAGTGACAGTGACGACAGTGAAGCTAATGCAAAAGTAAGGGCTAAAGTTTTAAAATATGTCCGGTTGCCTACTATAGACAAGAGATAAGAAGGAAAGTACAGTTTAGTTATGTTGTCTTATATTTGAATTGTAGGGAGTGTAGTCATTGTGAGTAGTGACATCATAACATCACACACCTTTCTGTCAACTAAATTAGAAAAAAATGATGACAATCTGTAGTCACTTTAGAAGTGTAGAAAGACTGTTCCAAAGAATTACTATATTTTGCTTCACTGCATTTTTATAGCTTGGTTATCATTCTTTCTTGTGCTACTGAATTCCTTTTTTTATCCTATTTTGAAAATGTTCATTGTTCAAATAGTTTGTTCTTTTTTATGGCCTTTTAATGATTCCTAGCATAACCTTATTGTATTTTACTGTTTGTTGATGATTACTAATTTCCTGGAGTAGATTTATTTTCCATTAAATGCCCATCAACCTTCACTAATATTTTTCTGGGTTCTTGAGAATTATTTTGGAGACCCAAATAAGTATAGGTAGGACAGTTTTGGTGGAAACAAAACATTTCAAAATTATTGTCACCACATTATACAAACCAACACGTTTTATTAAGAGCTAGTTTTTGAAATCAGCTCCATGGGCAAGTCAAATTAGATTAAACTATTATCTCAGGACATACAACATCTTTAATATGTAGTTTGATTTTGTTTTCCAAAGTCTGTTTTACAAAAAAACATTTACAAAATGTTTCTGTATGCTGAAATTAGATAGACTTTTCTTTATGTAGTAACCTGTTTAAACAAAGCCTTTGCTTTTCCCCCAGCCCCCTGAAGCCCTACTGCTGCAACACATGTGGGAAGAGCTACCGTCAGATCAGCCTGCTCAACCTGCACCGTAAACGTCACACTGGAGAGGCACGCTACAGCTGCGATGTCTGCGGCAAGCTTTTTACCACCTCGGGCAACTTGAAGCGCCACCAGCTGGTGCACAGCGGAGAGAAGCCCTACCAGTGCGACTACTGCGACAAGGCCTTCTCTGACCCCACGGCCAAGATGAGACACCTGGAGACGCACGACACCGAGAAGGACAACAAGTGTCCGCACTGTGAGAAACGATTCAACCAGGTAGTGCCAGGCTTTCAGGAAACTAGTCAATGCTTTCTCTCCCTTCCAACTTTAGAAAGAGTATCCTCATTTCTTTAAATATCCTTCAGTTTTCCTTTAGACATGAATAAACTTTTCCAGACTCAAGTGACCAGACATCTAATCCACTGGACTGTGATAGGTCTAGGTTTTTCCTTCCATTTTAAAGCAGTAAAACACTTAACCTGTAATAGTTACAATGGACAAGCTTCCATTTTATTCTTTGCAAAATCTTAATAATATATATCCCAGTAATCCCAGTTGATCCCAATTATATTTAGATATATGTATGATGTATTTATTTAAATTATATTGTGTGTAGGTGGGAAATCTGAAAGCTCACCTGAAGATCCATATTGCAGATGGGCCTCTGAAGTGCAAGGAATGTGGCAAACAGTTCACTACATCAGGTAAGACTAGAGTATGTGGCTGAGGAAACTACTGACACTACGTCAGGTAAGACTAGAGTATGTGGCTGAGGAAACTACTGACACTACGTCAGGTAAGACTAGAGTATGTGGCTGAGGAAACTACTGACACCACGTCAGGTAAGACTAGAGTATGTGGCTGAGGAAACTACTGACACTACGTCAGGTAAGACTAGAGTATGTGGCTGAGGAAACTACTGACACTACGTCGGGTAAGACTAGAGTATGTGGCTGAGGAAACTACTGACACTACGTCAGGTAAGACTAGAGTATGTGGCTGAGGAAACTACTGACACTACGTCAGGTAAGACTAGAGTATGTGGCTGAGGAAACTACTGACACTACGTCAGGTAAGACTAGAGTATGTGGCTGAGGAAACTACTGACACCACGTCGGGTAAGACTAGAGTATGTGGCTGAGGAAACTACTGACACTACGTCAGGTAAGACTAGAGTATGTGGCTGAGGAAACTACTGACACTACGTCGGGTAAGACTAGAGTATGTGGCTGAGGAAACTACTGACACTACGTCGGGTAAGACTAGAGTATGTGGCTGAGGAAACTACTGACACTACGTCAGGTAAGACTAGAGTATGTGGCTGAGGAAACTACTGACACTACATCAGGTAAGACTAGAGTATGTGGCTGAGGAAACTACTGACACTACGTCGGGTAAGACTAGAGTATGTGGCTGAGGAAACTACTGACACCACGTCAGGTAAGACTAGAGTATGTGGCTGAGGAAACTACTGACACTACGTCAGGTAAGACTAGAGTATGTGGCTGAGGAAACTACTGACACTACGTCAGGTAAGACTAGAGTATGTGGCTGAGGAAACTACTGACACTACGTCAGGTAAGACTAGAATATGTGGCTGAGGAAACTACTGACACTACGTCAGGTAAGACTAGAGTATGTGGCTGAGGAAACTACTGACACTACGTTGGGTAAGACTAGAGTATGTGGCTGAGGAAACTACTGACACTACGTTAGAGGACGTGTTTTGGGGATGAAAAGGGTCAGATGTTAGAGAATGTATTTGAAAGGAGCCATAGATACAGACGTGGGCTGCTTGACAACATTTTAAAAACGAGAAAATAGAAAGAAACTTCAGAGAGAGTGCATTTTGCATTCACCCCTACATTGTTCTTAAGGGCCATAACTGTAGAATGTCTATATTTCTTGAAAAATATTAATTATGATTTTTGTCAGTTATAGTTTGGGGACTTTCATCCTAATGTGATGTTTTATGTTGTAGGGAATTTGAAGAGACACCTGCGTGTTCACAGTGGAGAGAAGCCATACGTGTGTTCACACTGTCAGAGAGCCTTCAGTGACCCAGGAGCACTGCAGCGCCACGAACGCATCCATACAGGTATTTACAGACACACTAGAAAGACATGTTCTCATTAGACAAAGCTTTGTGCCACGCATTTTTTGTTCCCAAAAAGAACATATTTCTTTTCACATAGTTCTTTTCTAGTGACACTGCATTTGTTGTTGCAGGAGAGAAGCCCTGTGTCTGTCTCATCTGTGGGAAAGCTTTTACCCAGGCCAGCTCACTCATCGCTCACGTCCGCCAGCACACCGGAGAGAAACCTTACGTGTGTGACCGCTGCGGTAAAAGGTCGGCTAAGCAATACAAATGCCTTTTTAATAAGGTTATTTTTTTATTTTTTGTGGCAGCAGTAAGAAAAGAGTACAATAATGATCTGATTTTTTCATTTTTTATTTTAAGATTTGTGCAGTCCAGTCAACTGGCCAATCACATCAGACACCACGACAACGTCCGACCACACAAATGTCAAATGTGCAACAAGGCATTTGTCAACGTGGGAGACCTGTCCAAGCACATCATTGTTCACACAGGTAAAGGGACTGCGCAGTCTTGAATATTGAAGAAATAGCAATACTTATGCAGACTAAAGGTTTTTGAATATAATCAAAGAAATGTAAGTCTCTTAATTCACTTCAACTGTTTGCGCTGGATTCTGTGATGTTTTCAACCACTTTTTTTAAATAAAGTGTGTCCTGCAGCACCCTGTTGCAGTAGCCACTTTGGCAATAAACACCCACCACCTTAACTACAATTCACTGAGCTTGTTAATGATAAGGATGATATGTCATTTTGGGTTTAAAGGGGAACAGTGTAAACATTTAGTAGTATACATTTGAACAAGATAAAACACATTAGTCAATAACACTTTCAATTGCTCCATCTCCGAAAAGCTTCAAAGAACCCAGTGTAAGGAGTCATGCTAGTTCCTTTACTTCCTGCTCCTACCACTGCCCAGAGAGGACAAACTGAACTGATAAACTGAGCACTGCTGGGGATACTGTATTTTTTTGAACCCACAGTCTTGCATTTATTAACTGATTTGATTTTCTCATCTCCTTACCGTTTTCCTATGGGTTTATTAATAGACCACTGTGTGTCTCTGCAGGGCTACCGTAGGTTTTACATGGTCTAGAAAGAAGGGCGTTTTAGATATATAACATATTTGTTATATAATATTTACATTTACATTTAGTCATTTAGCAGACGCTTTTATCCAAAGTGACTTACAAGTAATATAACAAATATAACCCATTAAATCCTAAAAAGTACAATGGATATCCTTTTTTAAATCAAACTTTTGTATGATAAAAATACTCTCGATACAGAATAGAGGACTGAAGTTTCTCACCTAAATTAAAAAGAATGCTGTAAAAGTCACTTAAATATTGGTACTAAATATTTTTTAGTAATTTTTTTTCAGACTTAAGTACATTTGTATCAGTTTCAAAAGACAATGGCGCACATTGGTTCATAAACAAATACTATCAAATAAAGACAAAAAGGCCAAAATATATCTTTAAAATAAAGGTCATTCCTGAAAATGTTAAAAGATTGTAGTTGAGTTTAAGTGATATTGAGTAGAACAGAGTGCAAAGATTCATTTAGAGAAATGACATCCGTCTGGCAATCTTCTCTTAGGGGAGAAGCCGTTTCTGTGTGATAAATGTGGCCGAGGCTTTAACCGTGTGGACAACCTGCGCTCTCACGTGAAGACAGTCCACCGCGGGAAAGCGGGCATGAAACGGCTGGTGGTCACCGGGGGCAACGCTGAGGAAGAGGAGGAGGTGATGTCTGAAGGGTGCGGGGAGCCGTCCACCTCAGAGAGTGAGATCAACATCGTCACTGTTACCACTGAGGACATTGTTACCCTGGCAACGGAGGCGCTGGCGGCCACCTCTGTCACTCAACTAACAGGTCAGCATCACAGGTTTTAGAGTCTTGTGCCCATAAAACTATTTACCAAGAGGCCTGATGTAAACTAAAAATAAGCTAAACTCACTACTGTTTCATAGAAGTTTTTATTTTATTTTGAAAACTGTTATTGAAACAGATTAAATATCTGCTACAGAACAAAGTTATATTTTATGTGTCTATAGATCTCTAAATACTCAAATCTACTGCAGCATGTCTGCAGGTGGCCTGTGTGAATTTACCTTTGAATAATATCACAATTTATTTAACATTTTACTCTTGGACTTTGGACTTGGACTTTGTAACTATTAAAGCAATGATAGTTTAGGAATAGGATTGTAGGAAAGTTTTTATATTCTAAAGGGCATTAATGCATTACATACTTTTTCCTCTCCTTTAATTATTTTCATATATAATGTATTTGCTCTTCTACAGATGCTTTGTATGACCATAGTATTTTACACATATTGGATTGCTTTCAATAAATTTTATATATATATATATATATATATATATATAGCAGCTGTCTAGAAGGGGTTTACAGGCAACAAGCCCTGTCCTCAGACTGAAAATATAGATAGGTAGCTTCGCTCATGTGTGTGCGCAGCTCGCTCTGTGTGTCTATGAGCGCACCCTTCTCTGCTCTTGCTGTCTCTGTGTGAGCAGTCACAGAGCAGCGAGGATGTGTGACTTGCTCTACAGTTGCTCTACATTGATGAATGAAGCCATAACACATCACAAAATACTACTGCCAGTCTGTTTGAATTCTCTTGTAGTTTTACCAATGTCATAGTCTAATATCTCCCTGCACTGCGAGGGAAGAACCTGGTTCATTTACAGTGGGGCGTTACACTGTAAGCGGCCAAGATTCAGGTGTGGAGGGCAGTTACGCTCAAATGAATGCAGTTAGTTTAAGCTGTTTCTGAGTAAACAGAAACAATAGTTCAGGCTGTAGGTTCAGTCTTCAGTCTTTAAAATGTTTTCCACCTGTCTCTTTACAGTTGTTCCAGTGACAACCTCGGTGTCTGCAGATGAAACAGAAGCTCTAAAAGCTGAAATCACCAAAGCAGTCGAGAAGGTTCAAGAAGCAGGTAAGACTTGTAATTGCCGTGAGGGAAAATGTATCAAAAAACTGTTGTGTAGCAAATGAAAATGTTCAAATTGTCAACTCCTGTTCTGTTTCCAGACCCCAATACGCAGATACTATACGCTTGTGATTCCTGCGGAGATAAATTCCTGGATGCCAGTTCTTTAGCCCAGCACGTGCGCATCCACACCGCCCAAGCCCTGGTCATGTTCCAGGCCGACTCGGACTACTACCAGTACGCCACTGCCACCTCTGCGGTGGGGGAGGCTGCCTCGACGTGGCAACCCACAGCTGAACACGTCATCCAAGAGGCAGAGCTCATCTTCAGACCCCCGGAGCAGGAGGAGGGGGCAGAGGGGGGGGTGATTCGTGAGGAGGAAAGAGTGGAGGAGAGTTCTGGGATGGACACACAGGCAGAGGGAAAGGATCAAAGTGGAGAGGGGGAGAGTAAAGAAGAAGAGATGGAGTGTCAGAGTTAAATAACTGAGGAGTGAAGAATGAAAAAGCACTTACTACATATAGCACACACGTCAGGGTTCACACACGTCTTTGTAGAAAATAGCCTCCAATTATGAAAAAGTCACAAAAGTAAAAATCTTTGTGTTGTGTTAGAAAATAATTTAACCTAACCTGTTAAGATTCTAATTTAAAAATGTTACATTCTGTTCAGATATAAATCAGTGTGGCTTTGTTCCTTTACAGTGACATCTTTTTTTTTTATCTTTGTCCTTTACTGTCTGATAATATACTGGAATGTCTTAGAAATGTATCTCCAGATAAGAGGGTGAACTGGGGTAGCTTTTTTCCCATTCATATCTGTTGACCTTGCAAACCAATGAACTTATTGAATTCGTTACTTTGTTACTTTGAACAGCTCACATATTGACCGCGTATACAAAACATACATAAAATATTCCTTTTACACTTGACACTTCACAGTTTTATAGTCATTCAAAATATATAACCATATTTTTTGAAGTGACATTAGATAAAGATAATTCTTTATGTATATGATTACTTTTGATGAAGTTTTAAGTTGAAAGTATTAGATTTTATTTTGTCCTGAAGTGTTCATGTACTGGAAACTGGATGTACTATATTTTTACGTGTCCTGATATTTGCGTCAAAATATGGTGAAGAGATTAAGCTGTATTTTATAAAGATACTTCCTCTGATATTGTGGGCACCTTGGAAATAATGTGCTTTTGATGAAATTCTGTAACCCACATGACATAAATACTATGTGAGTAATCATTTTGACAATAAATAATTCTCACACTGATCATTTGGGTGCTTTTGACTTCTATGTTGTATATTTGCATTCCAAGTTTTCTTTAAATCCACAGTAAGAAACACATTTTACTATAAAATACTTTATGTAACGATATTAAAACTGGAAATTAAAATTTGTATTTTATGTTTACGTTTCATTATTTCCCTTTTAAAAGATGTAAAAGAAAAACATACAAAAATAATAGTATACTAAATATCTAATTTAAATATAGCATCGTGTAATCTTTTCATTATTTTTTATTACAAACAATTCTTTTAAATAAAATGTTTTTATTTTACTTTTTTGTGGTTGCTGCTTCCGTTTCGATTAAAGCTCCTACGCTATTGGTCAGAAACAGCACTACTGACGCGTTCCTTTGTCTGATTGGCTGGAGCTCCGGGTCAGAGTAAACCACACGCTTCTAAAGCTGACGTCGACTTCTGCAGCAAAATGGCGGCGTTGACAGCAGTTGTACAGGAGGCAGACCCATCTAAATCTCTAATACTATCCAAAAAACGCACGGTTATGAAAACCACCAGACGGTTCCGACTTTTGGACAACAGATTGCTCCTATTCGTTTTCTTAGCCACATTGGTGCAGTGTGCTTTAGCTGACGGAAAGACGCTGGTCCTGCTGGACAACCTCAACATCAAAGAAACCCATTCAATCTTCTTCCGCAGTCTGGCAGGTTTGTATCTGGCAGGTTTTGTTACTTGTTATTTGTTTTGGCCAGAAAAAAATTATATTATTGTTGAAAATATAGCTTCTGCAAGATATCTGTGAAATATTGGATTAGACCAAGTGAGCACAGATCATAAGAGTGCTAATTGCTAATATCAGTAATGACAAGCTATAGTTTGTTAGTCTCATTGTGGCTTTTTTGCTGTTCCTACCTTAAATTCTACTTAGTCTCAATTTGACCAAAGTAGAATATCAATGTTTATTGAAACTCCAGGCTATAGGGGGTTATTGCACAAAAGGTTGAACAAAATTACTAGCTAGACAGGCAAAAATGTGAAATGTAAAAATAAAAATACCTGCTGCCAACTAATTTATAAAATAACAATTAGGTTAGAGCAGAGGTGTCAAACTCATTTTAGTTCAGGGGCACATACAGCCCAATTGGATCTAAAGTACCAGTAAAATAATAGCAAAATATTTATAATAACCTATTAATAACTACAACTCCAATTATTTCCTTTTTACTGCAGAGAGGTACAATTACATCATGTCAGTGCAATTGCAAAAAAGGCTAAAGTTGGCAAAAAACCTTCAACATGTACGTTTTCACAAATGCTACTAATGATATTTTGCTAGCACTAATGTAGCTAACTTTCACTGCTTTTGATCATAAATTGCAGCTTGCTCTTTTTTTTAACTACATGGAGTGGAATTTTACTTGTTTAAACATTACATTTATATTTAACATCTAACTATACAAATACGAAAAGAATTTTCTGTATTTCTGTTAAAAGGAAACTATCCTCATCTGATCAGAACAAACGCTGTATAAAAGCATCAAGCAACCATGGCTGCACCAGGATTTTAGACGTCATTCTTAGGTCTCAATTCATGTAAATGTGTAAAATCAAATCTTGTGAAGTAGAGAGTTTGGAGAAAAATGGCAAAAGCAATATTATTTATATTTTTCAGATTATCTTTGCCTTTTATTTGATAGTAGACAGTAAATATACAGGAAACGGGGTGAGAGAAACGGGGTGAGGGGTGAAATGACCCGAACAAGATTCAACAAGAACCTGGGTCTCCCTTTTGTCAAACAACTTTTTCTAACGCATTGGAGAAAAATACTGGGGTCTGAACTGCACACAGACGTACAGTTCTGACTGTATATTATCATATTTGTGTTGCTTTTTAATGTGCTCTAATGTTGCTTCTTAAATTTAAATAAAAATAATATATATAAAAAAATTTATTAGGATACCAACATCTTCTATTTCAGTCTTGCTAATAATGATTCTTCTCTTTCAGATCGTGGTTTTGACCTCACGTTCAAAACAGCAGATGACTCCTCCCTCTCTCTGATCAAATATGGCCAGTTTCTGTACGACCATTTAATCATCTTTGCACCGTCCGTTGAAGGTACAGCTTTCTTTTTGGGGGGAAAAAAATCTGATCCCAGTGTCCTGAACAGCCACTGTCTAAGACTTATCTTTTTATTTGCAGACTTTGGGGGAAGTATTAACGTGGAGACCATCACATCATTTATTGACGGTGGAGGCAATGTCCTTGTTGCTGCCAGCTCCGATATTGGTTATTATTTAATTTGTTTTTATGATCCAAGTCTGTCAAATTATTTAGGTTTGCTATTAAAAATAGCGGTCGGTGCCATGTGGATTGGGTGGCAGTCAAAGGCGGGGGCCTCGACAACCCAGTCCCTGGACACGGAATCTTCTGGTGCTAAGGACATGGAATGTCACCTCGCTGGGGGAAGGAGCCTGAGCTTGTGCGGGAGGTTGAGAGATACCGACTAGAGATAGTTGGGCTTACCTCCAAGCACAGCTTGGGCTCTGGAACCCAACTTCTTGAGAGAGGCTGGACTCTCTCCACTACACTCTACATAGTTGCCCGCGGTGGGTGGGTGGGCGGGCTGGGCTTGCTCATAGCCCCCCAGCACAGCCACCATGTGTTGTAGTTCACTTAGGGGAAAGAGAGGGTAGCATCCCTGCGACTTTGGTCAGGGGTAGGGCTCTCACTGTTGTTTATGCTTACGGGCACAGTTTGTCCATAACGAACACCATGTTCATAAGTAGCATAAGGGTGTCCATCAGTGCAAGTGGCACCAGGACACCCTATGCCGGATGTTGATGATTGACTCCATCTGACCTGGCCGTATGACTTGGACACTCGGGTGAAGAGAGGGGCGGAGTTTCCAACTGCTCACCACCTAGTGGTGAGTGGGATTTGATGGTGAGGGAGGAAGCTGGACAGACTTGCATACTGTGAGGGTCTGTTGGGAACGTTTGGCAGAGTCTCCAGTCAGAAAGATCTTAAACGCCCACCTCCGGCAGAGCTTCAACCAGATCCCAAAAGGAGGCTGGAGACATTAAGTCCGAGTGGACTGTGTTCTCCTCCTCCATTGTTGCCTGTCGTGGCGGCGGCCCCCTAACTCGGTGGTAGCGAGTGGCTGTGTGGCTGTGAGACAGAGTGAGAAACTTGGTCACTCGGGAGGAGCTCAGAGCTTCTTCTCCGCAGAGGAGGTCAGCCAAAGTGGCTCGGGCATCTGTTCCTGGGAGGTGGTCTGGGCATGTCCCACCAGGAGGAGGTCCCGGGGAAGACCTAGTACACGCTAGAGCAGGGGTGGGCAATTATTTTTCCCCAAGGGACTCATTAGAACATGGAACGCTTTTGGAGGGCCAGGCCAACACGATAAACTCACTTGCGCTTAAAAAAACACATTTCATTTGTTTTCAATTTAAAGTTTAAACTATAGGCAAAACAATATGTGCAATAAACACTGTATAATCAACACCACAGTCACAGCTGCACCTCCTCAGTTTTAGATCCACTCTTTACAGTTTGTTCTAAAACCAGTAAAAACTATCTCTCTGAGAGATGATAGCTTTAGGAAAGGTTTGCAGCATGTCGTATGGAATCAACCAATCACTGCAGAATATTTAAGGAAAAATATATGCAGTGTTTAATTAAAAAAATAATTTTAGTAAATGCTTGGCGGGGCTGATTAAATAGCCCAATGGCCCCCAGGCATTAGTTTGCCCACCCCTGCGCTAGAGGGACTATGTTTCTCGGCTGGCCTGTGAACGCCTCGGTATTCGTCCGGATGAGTTGGAGGAAGTGTCTACAGAAAGGGAAGTCTGGGCGTCTCTCCTTTGACTGCCCCCGCAACCTGGCCCTGGATAAGTAGAAGAAAATTGACGGACTAAACATTGAATTAATTTGATTATTTCATCATGTCTGATAGGGGACCCTCTGAGGGAGCTGGGCAGTGAGTGTGGTATTGAGTTTGATGAGGAGAAGACTGCTGTCATTGACCACCACAACTACGATGTGTCGGATCCTGGAGAGGTGGATAGAATTTTACACCTGCACGTCAAATTCTTTTTTCAATTCATTTTTCATTTCATTAAATAACGCATGGCTTCCTTTCGTCCAGCACACTCTTATTGTCGCTGATCCTGAAAACCTTCTCAAAGCCCCCACGATTGTCGGCAAACCCACCAACAAACCTGTCCTCTTCAAAGGGGTTGGGTAAGTACAACATGGTGGACACCGGTGTTGTGAGAAGCGTTAGCAAACAGCATGAATACAGATAAAAGTTTGCAAAAGCAAGTATATTTGCTTTGCTGTGTTGCCTTTAGATGAGAGTCAGACAGGACCGGATAAAGTAAGGTGAGGGGACCAGGGGCTACAACCATTTTTGGGGCCCAATCAACACAAACCAAATTATGAAAATAAATATAACATGTATTGTTAAACTAATGTGTTATGTGTCTGTTAAAAGAAGTTGAGTCAGAGTAAAAGATTCTTTAACTTTAATTTAATCTTTTGAAAAATGACAACAATTACCAAGGACTTGTTAACTTGTTGTTATCTTATATTCAGTTTTGTAATTGAGTACACACTTAACCATACGGTGGAGTTAATACCGTACCATGACATTTTGGTAGGGTTACATTCCTAGTCATCATGTTTGATGTTCAATTTGAAATAATGTGTGTTTTTATATATTTATATGTTTTATTTTCTTTCGGCTTTTTGGCATTCCCTTTTCTGTGCCCTGACAGAGTGAGCATTGCTCCATGAAGCCTTCTGCCTCGTCCTGATCACTTTAACCTTAACAGGAGCAATGGTGTCCATAACATTTAAAACATCTGAAGTATAACAATTCAACAAATCATCAACTTGACCTGATGAGGCATTTTCAAACCTGATTGCCTCCATAAACTGTGTCCTGGTGTTATTATCAATGTGTCTCTTCTGTAATTATGGACAGATGAAAAAAAACACATGAATGATCAGATAGAGCAACATCAATCACAGTGACATCTGAAATATGAACACCTTTAGTAATGACCAGGTCCAGAGTGTGACCTCTGTTATGGGTCGGCTCATTAACATGCTGACAAAGACCAAAAGTATCAAGAATAGTAGGAAGTTCTTTGGCATTTCTGTCACAAACATTATCCACATGCACATTAAAATCACCAGATATGACTATTTGTTCAGATTCTGTGCAAATAACTGAAAGCATTTCAGTAAACTCATTAATAAAATCATGACATTGTTGGGGTGGTTTGTAAAATAGATGGAGAAAACCTCAACTCCATTTTGAATGACACATACTCAAATGATGAAAACTCTCCAAGTGATAGCTTCTGGATAAGAATATTATCCCTAAGAAAGGCACATACACCACCACCCATTTTGTTTTCCCGTATTTTGGATAAAAATGTGAAATTTGATGGGGTGGATTCAATAAGGACTGCATTTCCAGTCCTGCTGTCTAACCATGTTTCTGTTAAAAACATAAAATCAAGCTTATTTGAAGTTATAAAATCATTAATTAAAAAAGATTTGTTTCCCAAAGACTTGACATTGAACACTGCAAGTTTTAAGTCTGTTTGAGCAGGACCTGACTTTATCTGTTTGCAGGGGATTTGAATCAGATTTGTCTGATTAGACAATCTAACTGTTATTCTCTTCTTCATTCAGTGGCTGATGGCTTCTCAGAGGACCCTTTCTTTGTTCAAGAGCTATTTTCTAGAAAGTATCTTCAGCTCTTACTTTGTGAAAGCACTACATTCTCGATCTACGTTGCATTCAGCAGAAGTTGTCACAGAGTGAATGTAGGAAACCGGTGCAGCTTTTTTTTTCTTTTTAGCCATGTTAGGTTCCATACCAATCAGTGTAGAGATCTAGCCAACCATGCAAATGTTTGGTTTTATTTCCTGCTTGTCCATTAATATTATAAAAGCTACAAAACAAAGCCAGAGCTTTTCCAAACAACATAAAACAATCAAACATTATAAATCAACTATACAGTACATGTATCTGAATCTGAAAATCACTTCCATCCGAACCATCCGTTTGTAGGTCACTTTTTTTACCTTTCCTTTCATTTTCATTGTGTCTTCCAGGATGGTAGCAGACCCTGAAAACCCTCTGGTCCTGGACATCCTCACTGGCTCCTCTACATCTTACTCCTTCTTCCCCGACAGACCCATCTCTCAGGTATATCACTGCAAACATTTGATCAGAACACATCAGAACTGGCTGAAGACTGTCCCAAAGGATGTGTTTATTAAAATTGCTAAATGCTTTAATCTTTGCAGTACCCTCATGCGGTTGGAAAGAACACTCTGCTGATTGCCGGTCTCCAGGCCAGGAACAATGCACGAGTTGTCTTCAGTGGCTCTTTGGATTTCTTTAGTGATGCCTACTTCAACTCCGCTGTGCAAAAGGCCAGGCCCGGGTCTCAGAGGTGGGTACAACTGGGACACTAGGATTAGAAACCCTGCTATTCTAATATTTAGTCAGGTGATGCTGACACTCTTCTAATGTTTTAGGTTTGAGCAGACGGGGAACATGGAGCTGGCAGAGGCTCTGTCCCGCTGGGTGTTTAAAGAGGCCGGAGTCCTGAGAGTGGGAGCTGTCACCCATCACCCTGTGGGCGAGACCAATCCTCCTGCTGCATACACAATCACTGACCTTGTGGTGAGGCACGCCAGTTAGAATGGTGCTTGAGCATGTATAGTATCTCATGGGCTCTTTTTCAAAGAGATACTTTTTTAAACAATCAAAAGCCAATAACTGGTGAAAGTCTGATTTTGCCCGTCATATTGTCATTCCAATATTTACACACATTTACCACTCCTTTCTTATAGCAAGGTAGTGGGGTCAATCATTTTGTTATTCTGCCTACTCAATAGGCTTCCTCCCAACATCCAAAGATATGGATGTGTAGGTCAATTTGTGAAGCTAAATTGCTCTTTGTGAATAAACATGAGTGTGAATGTTTGTTTGTCAGCGTTTGCCTCTTCCATTAAGCAGACAAAAATGGCTTTTGGAATATATGTTAATGTCCTAATATGTATTTACAGGAGTACAGTATTGTGATCGAGATGCTGTCTGAGGGCCGCTGGGTTCCCTTCGACGGAGATGACATTCAGCTTGAATTTGTGAGGATCGATCCATTTGTCAGGACTTACCTTAAGAAAAATGGTATGTGTGGATATCATCATCTGTTGGAAAAATATACTTTTTTTACGTAATTATTTTGCACATAACCACTGTCAAATTTTCTGGTCTGTTTGTTCCAGGAGGCAAATACAGCGTCCAATTTAAACTTCCAGATGTTTATGGAGTCTTCCAGTTTAAGGTGGACTATAACCGACTGGGCTTCACACACCTCTACTCATCCACTCAGGTCAGTTTGATTTAAGGTTCCCCTTATTTTGCCAAATAGATGTTGCCAATAGCCGAAGGGCTCTGCTAACTTTCATGCTACAGTAGGTTCGCCGATCAATATATTTTTAGTCAATATTGGCCGATCATGATCGGTGGCCGATCAATTGGAGCATCACTAAAAATTACCACAATCCAACATATTTCAAATGCCGTACTAAACAAATTCAAGAGAGGCTGAGTCTCATCACTTTCTTTTAGAAATTTTTACAAACCGACATAGGTTATTTACGTCAAACATGTTGCACGTACTGTATGTTCCTCATATTGCTAGACCCTCTCAAGAAGTACATCTGTCACTGTGCTCGATTACATTTCTGACATTGCCAGTCCATATTCTCCTTAACAAACCCAGCCAAATGTTTTTAACAGTGCGAGCGTTTTGCACCGTTTTGTTGTTCTCCTTTACTGAGTTTGACTTGTGTAGAAAGCTCTGTGTCATCCTCTTATGCTCACGCATGCCTCCTCCATCCTCAGAGCAGTATTAAGCGGTAAAATATCTTCTGGTGCAAGTGAAGAGTCACGAATGCACAGTACTGGCTTTGAGACGCATGTAACTGACTAAATGATCTTTAGCGTTCTGTTAATTGTTTCACGTTTATAAAGCCTAGATGAACAACATGGCAGCTTTTCAGTATTTATTAAACTTTGCTGTATTATTTTATTTTATTTAATTTTTTTTCCAGAACAGTAGTAGACAAGGAGTAGACTTGTACCATCTTTTATGCTCAAAGTGAGGGGTTATAGTGCTCGGTTATGAACAATCCAATGCTCTGAATTCGGCCTACTCTAGTTTTAATAACTTTGTTCATGCGTCATACTAACTGTAATTGACTCCTTGCCGCAGGTGTCGGTGCGCCCCCTGCAGCACACCCAGTACGAGCGCTTCATCCCCTCGGCATTCCCGTACTACGCCAGTGCCTTCTCCATGATGACAGGCCTCTTCATTTTCAGCATCGTGTTCCTACACATGAAAGAGAAAGAAAAGTCAGACTAAAGGTGAAAAAAGAAGAGACGGAAAAAGAGATTACTCGACTAACCTTGTTAGCTGAATCAAACGTCCTCACGGTCAGGGAACAAGGACTGCAGATTGTTTTTTTTTGTTTTTTTGTGTTAGGGGTTATAACATTGCTCGACTTGCATTGACATTCTGTGGTTGAGTGTGCTTTTTCTACTTTAAAATCTCTGTCTATTTTCTGAGTTCATTCTGTTTGTACAAATGTTCTTTATGTCAATGAGGCTTCTGAATCGTAACATAAATCCAAAATGT
Source organism: Perccottus glenii (assembly GCA_024416835.2). Lineage (NCBI taxonomy): Eukaryota > Metazoa > Chordata > Actinopteri > Gobiiformes > Odontobutidae > Perccottus > Perccottus glenii. The sequence continues at coordinate 28,357,780 of CM044555.2, read as the reverse complement.
GGGCTGTTTTTACAATGAGAGATGAGAGAGGGGTTATTGTGGTAATGAGATGCACTGAATATGCCAGAGTTTTGCTTTCTATTGAAGTTGGTGTCATCTGAACAATAAAAAATGTTTTGGACATTCCACTCAACAGGGTTTGTGCTTTTTGTAGTTAGTACAGTATATTTGTGCCTTGGAGTATTTTTGAGTATTATTCAAGATGACCTGGATGACTGAGAACCTTCACAGACATACCCTTGTCTCATTAAAGAACATAACACAGCTGCTTCCTTCAAGACCATAGTAGTTATACAAATAACAAATACATAAAGATATATTTTATTTATAATCTAGAGTATGAGTCAATGAGTATTTATTTTTTTTTAACCTTTATTTATCCAGCATAGTCCCACTGCGATTACAAATCTCTTTTGCAGGGGAGTCTTGGCCCCTTGGGAGGGTTGTTGTACATGTTTTTAGGTGGTAGGAGAAACGGAGCACCCGGAGGAAACCAACACAGACACAAGGAGAACATGCAAACTCCACACAGAAAGGCCATGCCCTGGATGGGAATCCAACACAGGACCTTCTTGCTGTGAGGCAGGAGTGCAAACCACTGGAATCTGCATGTTTTGCTGTTGGCTCTTCCAAGGCAAAGCTAATCAAGGTCAATAATTGAAGGAGCTGCTGAGTAAAAAGAAGAAAGATTTAGCACCAGAATAACCAATTTCTCTGTATTGTCGGCATCTGTTACTTCCTTGTTGACACAAGTTGTAGACCAATGAAAAGGCTACTTTATTTGGAAGCGAGTATGTGATCGAATGATTCGATCTTTCTGTTCATGAGAGCAGAGGCAAGAGGTTCAAAGAGATGGTTATGTTACCTTGGTTGACTAAACTAAAAAGTTCAGCAAAAGCCCATAGAGCAAATTGTCTTCATGTCTTGAACAGCTGTGGAGGAATAAAATTCACTGATATCTTCACATTCGATGAAGCCATCACATTCGGAGAAAAAAACGCCACATGGATGTGACCTTTATAGAGCTGGATCTTGGGTTGAGACTGCATTGCCACGGCCCTGTTGTCTGCACACTATGGAGGCGTTGCTCAGAGACTGGAGACTGGGCGATCACCATTTTCATCTCATACCGGTGGCTAATGAGCAGCTTCCCGGCACAGACTGCGGGTTTGGCGTCATCGGAGCACGCCGCCGTCCAGCCGTACATCTTCGGACTCGTAACCTTACCTGATGATTGCGAGTGACTGGCTTTCAAAAGGATAAATCTGATACAGTGTTGTGATAAGTTGTAGTTCTCTGTGTGGGTCTTATCAACAACAAAACTGATCTTGAAGACGGTGAAGTGATCAACAGCAGTTTGGTTTGGGCTGCGTGTTGTTGATTTTGAGAGTAAAGCGACCTCGGAAATCTGGCCTCTACAGAGAAGTTAGCGAAGAAGCTCTGGCCCTTGTAGACCGTCAAAACATCTCTCTCATCCCTATCGGTTTTCTGTGTGTAAACGGTGGGACCAGTATGTCTGAACAGAGCACTTCTACGGTGGATGTACAAATCCACTCTTTCACAGACCTGATGTGCAAAAATGCGCTCTTAGTGTCGTCGCAGTCTCAATAAAACCACCAGACAGGTAGATATACATCTCAATTGTCAATTTTCTAGGTTTGTACTGCAGACCCACAACTGAGTTGTCTACAGATTACAGCTTCCTCCTTCAGGCTCCAAGACGGATGCTGTCTCACTGGCCTCCACTTGATGACCGTAGTTGGCCCAAGCAGTGACTTCTTCCGTCGACCAACTTCTCGTAAGAAGCATCTCTGATGTTGAGGTAGTGCGCTGCTCGTTCAGAGAAGATTTCAGGAGTGAAATCAAAGCTGTAACTGCAGTAGTAATGGCCCTGATGACTGTCCTCCGCAGCTGGGAGAGGAAGTGAGCAGTATTCTCAACAGCAGGCTGGTTCCACTCTTTATGCTTTTGTTAAAAAAATTATTTCAGGCAGAAGTGTATTTTGTAAGGCAAGCTAAGACCACAAGTGATAATAAAGTGCATTTATACACATATTTTGACTTTTCACTTCTTATCGAATGGAAAGGATATATGTACGTAGTGTTACATGTGCTAGGAGGGAGGAGGCAGGGCAGTCCATAACATGCGCAATTTCTGCCGTTGCAGTCAAAATTTAAGGTGTCCTTCAAAGATTCATTAGGGGACTTGCCACTGTATTGATGAGAAAATCTACAGCCGAGCTCTCTGCAGATGACAAAAGCGTTTTGTGCAGTGAAAGGGCTTTCACAAACTGAACGCCAAGACTTGACTTCCAGGAGGTCTGTGCATCTGTCCAACCCTTTACAAGCCTTACAGACAAAATTTGTGAAATGTGTGGAATTATTGTCCCTCCAGCATTAAAAAAAAGTGAGGGAAGTATCACACTCAAGTGACATCTTCCAAACGGAATGTTGCTCTGTGAGGTGCTGAGTTAAACTAGAGATGAATGTCCCACATCCCAGCTCCTGATACAAGTCGACAAAATAGTTCTTCTTTGAAATAGCCCCAGGAGTCAATCACTGGCCTCCAGTCTGCGCCATTTCCTTTCCTTCAATAACTCCTCTACAGCGGTTTTCTCCACCCACAGGTCTTAGGCTCATTGGATTGCTGCAAGAAATCTGAAGAAGTCTTTTGCAGTTGCTGCGTGTTGAGCTGATGCATTCCTCAAGACGAGACTCATTGCCAAAACACACAAACATTTTGGAGAGGATGCCTATTTCTTCTGTTTGCCATGTGAACCTTTGTGGAAGTTTACAGCCGAACTGCACAGACTCTTGTCAGTGGACTATAAGATGTCCTCTTTAATAAAGCTGTCAAATTTACAAACTCAGGAACTCGCTTTACTGGAACAAATTTACTGTACAAATTCACAACTCTCATAACATTTGAACAGAACACCTCCAGGCCGGAAACTGATGACTCTACATCCTCCACTTTCTTCCGGGATGCAGTGCTTGAGAGTGCTAGAGAGATACTCAAGGTATAGCTATGAAATAAGAGTCAAGTCCAGTATTATGCAAAAAAGACACAAACCTCACCAAATAAAATATTTACATCCCAACAAAGTAGTGATAAACATTGTTTCTCATGTTGTAGGTAATGCACAGGTGTGACAGGTTGGTGAGTTGGCTGTAAAACAGTCTGTAGAGTCAAAACTGATCTCTCAGTCTTTGGCACTATTGTATGGAATAAGTTATGAACGCAACACCAGATCCCATGCCATTAGAGTCTTTATTGTTCACAACCAACACAATAAACGACCCGAGTAGCCTTCCCCAGCTCTACTGATCTTTGAACAGTAGACATGAGCTTTTATACAGTTTTGATATGACAGTACAGTAATAACTCTTTCTGTAAAGCTTTGAAGTTCATTATTAACTTTCTGATATCATCCTGTAAGGCCTGGTAGATCTCCTCATTAACTCCCTGATGTCATTTCTGTGATGCCTTGAGGACTCTCCCTTCCTGTGTATCCTTCGATAACAGACACCTGCGTCTTTATCTGGTCCTTCCTGTGTGTGTGTCTGACATTAGGTTTTCTCTTTTATATTAATATGTTTAAATGAATAACTAACTGGGTCTTCATAGTTTAAAACACATAACATATAAAATATTACACCACAAGTCCATCCAGACTTTGAGGCAGTAGCACTAAACCCCTGTGTTACAGGCTCTAACACTTGTAATGTAGTGTTACACTTATCTTCAGCTTTTTGGTGAGACGTGGTTAAACAGGGTAGTTCCAGGAAGAAGAGAGCAATGTTTTATAAATAAGTACATTTAATGTTTTACCCTCCACTTACACATACTGTACATGTGCACCAGCTCTTTCAGCGGTTATAGACACCTGTCTGCTGCAGTGTGGTCAGGTGGAGCTGGGATACCTGGGCCAGCAGGTACAGGTCATACCTCCTTGTGCTGTCCTTACAGACGATTCCAATATTGAATTTATAAATATATTTGGTATATAAAAATTGAAATATGAAGAAACATTTATACCTGAAGTTACACACAAAACAATTGTTTAAAAACATGCATTATAAAATCAGCTATACAACTCAAAATGAACATGAATCAACATAAACATTTACAAAAGAATGTCTAAATGACATCCTTTTCTCAAACTGCCTTTACAGAATTCTTATATTCTTTAGAGATTGTTCTTACAGTAAGCATTTTATATTGATATAATATTTTATATATACACACTTAATTTAAATAAAAAATAAATGTCATAGTAAATTCTCATACATCATTTCAAGGCAGGTCCAAACTCGTGCACAGTCAGAGGCTTTTTACTTTGTGTTTGAAAGTCACTGTCAGTTGCACTTATTGGAGCGAAGATGGTGAAAAGCAAGAGCCAGACTTAAACAGGCTGATCATGAGCTGTTCCAAAATCTTTAAAGAATCTTGAGTGTATTCAACAGTGTATTAGTGTTTACATTAGTCTAAATGTAGTCAGCAAAGTAAAGCTAAGTCTAAGTTGAAGGATAAAGTATCTTCAACAGTGAAGTGACGCAGGAACAGTCACCAGGTCCTGAAAATAAAATAAACATATAAACATGATTTTATTTCTTAAATTAGACCATTTTAATGACAATAAAATGATAGATTATCACACACCTCATGTGTTCTTGTTAGAGTATTTAAAACAAGTAATTGCACTATAAAAGTAAAACCAACAAAACAAACTAAAGAATGGGAATAAATGCATTACCTTCAGCAGTGGACACCTCACACTGTTTCCTCATTATTGGAGTAGAGCTAGTCCTGGGACACTCTGGCAGCTCCATCAGTGTCTGTCACATGACACACTCCTATTAGGCGTTCTGGCCTGGGTGGCTGCAAAAACAAGAGTTTAACAAATGATTTGTTATCTTGATTATATGATGAGACCCAAACATCTGGGTCCACAACTCACAAAAACTGCACAATCCCTAAAAGATGCTCTGCCTTTGCACAATCAGCCTTTTCATTTCAAACCATCAAACAATGGAATCAGATCCTAGACAGTCTGAAATTATAAATCTGGTACAACGCATATCTTTTCTTGTGGGATTAATGTATTTGTACATGGTGCCTGAGAAATAAAGAATAAAACTAAACATACAAAAGCTTCACAGAATTCAAACTCACCTTTGCTTCTCCCAATAGGCTTCACATTTGCCTGCACACCTGCAGATCTGCAGCGACTGTTCCTACTATTGTGGCCACCCTCTACCGACCGCCAAAGTCAAACAAGGATTTTATTACAGACTTCACACACAACACTCCTCACACATCGATCCACACTCTCATCCAACATAATATAACTGGGGGACTTGAATATTTACATGGACATTGTCAATAACACTCTCACTAAAGATTTGACATCCTGTTTGGAATTCAGCAATTTGTCGATTTCCCCACACACACGAAAGGACATATTCTGGATCTCATCTGCTTCTCTGGCATTACACCTGCTAACTGTAAAGCAAAGTACCTCCCATTCTCTGATCACTCACTGCTCTTATTCAATGTTAATTTGTCACTATCCAAATCCAACCCCCCACGCACTACAATAGTTCCGCAAAATTATTGACATTGACTTGGACAACTTATCCCTTCACATTGACAACCTCCCCTGTACAGACAACCTTCACTCCCCTGAACAATTACTCTCACACTACAATACACACCTCCATAGCATCCTAAATAAGGAGATCTGTCTCATTTACTCACTCTGCACCCTGGTTCACTCCAGACACTCAAGACAGTTAAAAGCAAAAGGATGGCAACTGGAAAGATTATACAGAAAAACTGGACTTACTGTGCACAAGGACATGTACTCAAACCACACTCTCCACGACAGAGACTGCATTTCCAAAGCCAAATCCACACACTACTCCGGTTTAATAAATTCAAATCAAGGTAACTCCAAGGCTCTTTTCTCACTCATTACTAACATCACAAAGCCTCCTGACTCACTTCCCCCTCACCTTTACTCCTCAGATTTTTGTAATACACTTGCCTCATTTGTCATATCAGAAATTCACCACATTCACCAGCAACTCACCCCCTTCTGCCCCTTACTCACCTAACCCTATTCCATCTACTTCTATCCATTCATTTTTCACATTCTCCCTTCCCTCTGTTTACCAGATTTCAACTCAAATTCAAAAATATAAATCCTCCTCCTGCAAATTGGACCGCCTCCCAAGTATCCTCCTCAAAGCCACATTAGCTTCTCTGTCCCCTCTCATCACAAACATTATTCACGCCTCCCTCTCCTCTGGATCTGTTCCCTCCTCTCTCAAAACTGCTGCTGTCACTTTGATAAAAAACCTGGTTCAGACCACACCAATCTTAATAACTTTTGCCCTATCTCTAATCTTCCTTTCATTGCTAAAATTCTGGAAAAAAAGCGTCGCTGCTCAAATTCACTCTCACTTATCTTCCAATAATCTTTATGAAAAATTCCAATCTGGCTTCCGACCCCTCCACAGCACTGAAACTGCCCTCCTTAAAATAACTAATGACCTAAGGCAATCAGTTCATCCAGCTCAAATCCCATTCTGTCCCCATCACCACAGGTGTACCTCAGGGCTCGGTACTAGGGTCCCTACTGTTCATCATCTACCTTCTCCCCCTTGGTCACATCTTCCGAAAACATAACATTGACTTCCACTGCTATGCTGATGACACCCAGTTCTACCTCTCAAACAAAACAAATTCCTCACTCTCACCCTCCTCCCTAATCAACTGCCTTTCTGAAATTAAATCCTGGTTCTCAACAAACTTCCTCAAACTAAACAGTAAAACTGAACAGCTCCTAATAGGCACCAAAAACACCTAAACAAAATTAATAACTTCTCCATTACTTTTGAAAACTCCACCATCACCCCCTCCCCTCAGGTAAAGAGTCTGGGTGTCATCCTCGACAGCACTCTCTCCTTAACTTCCCACATCAAAAATGTCACCCGCTCTGCCTACTTTCACCTCCGCCCTTACCTCACCCCTCACTCTACTGTCGTCCTTGTACACAGCCTTATCACCTCCCGCCTGGATTACTGCAACTCCCTTCTGTTTGGTCTCCCTCAAAAAGCCCTCCATAAACCTCAACTTGTCCAGAACTCAGCCGCCCGCATCATCACACCTCCACCAATCACATCACACCCGTCCTGCAACAGCTCCACTGGCTCCCCATCACATAACACATCAACTATAAAATACTGCTCCTCACATTTAAAGGCATACACAACCTCGCCCTCCATATCTCTCTGAGCTCCTCCACATCTCCACCCCCGCCCGCTCCCTCCAATCCTTCTCCTCTCTACGGCTCTCAGTCCCTCCTGCCCGTCTTGTCACCATGGGGAGTAGAGCCTTCAGTCGCTCTGCTCTCCAGCTTTGGAACTGTCTCCCCTCTGACCTCTGCAACACACACTGCCACATTTCATATCCAAACTCAAAACACATTTGTTCAGACTGGCCTACTCACTCCCACCATAACTGCACTGTCCTGTCATCAATATAATTGTTGTTTTTATTGTTGTTGTTGTTTTTAATTTATTTTTAATTTATTGCTTTTAAGTGTTGTTCTTGAGTATTTTAATTATGTGCTATTGTGTTTTTACTATTGTTGTAAGGCGATCTTGAGTGTCCAGAAAGGCGCGTTATAAATAAAATGTATTATTATTAATAATGTGTTCCACCTGTGCCTCATTGTGTTCCCTTTATAGTCTGTGTGTTTTCCCCTGTCCTGTGCCAGATTGTCTCTACACCTGTGTGAGCTTGCCAGCGTTTCCTCATGTTTCTTGTATCAGCCTTCTAGTGTTTTTGACCATAGCCTTGTTTCGACCACGTCTTTTGGGTTTCGGACTTTGTACTTTTGCCCTGGTAATAAACCATTGTGAAACATCTGCATTGTGAGTCCTTTGCCGGTTCCTGTCACAGGAGGTGTTCATGAGAGTTGTCAATGAAAACTAGCAAGACTGCTATAAAGAATTACAAACTTAAAGAATGCAGGTGCCATTACATGAAACAGACACTGGTGGGAGCAAATGGAGAGAGCACAGTGAGTCCCTGCTCACTGCTAGTAATGTGTCACATTTAATTATGTTACCTTGATAAACATCAGCTGATTCTACCTGAAGAAGCGTCTACTAATTATTAAAAAAAACAAGTGTGAAAAAGTAATTCATCTCCTGAACGTTTCATTGCCACCTTTTACTTGGTCGGACAAATGGAGCTTAGTGGAGCAAAGAAAGAAAGACAGTTCGACTTTACATTAACATTATAGTTTCTATAGAGGAGAAAAGGAGTTAGTATACATTGCAAAACAGAAAGAATTCTCACAAACTAATACCACTGCACTTTGATGCTCTCCAGAGAATAAAGGCACCTTTGACCCCAAACTGCTGATGTGAGAAAAATAAAACACATTTTGAGTAAAAAGGTACAGTTTTCAAGTGTGTACAAACTCTCAGCAGCAGACCTTACTGCACATCTAGGACAAGTGTTGGCATTAGCAACTGTCACTGGAGACTTTTTCAACGCTGCAGCTTTGGGCTTTATTTAAATGCTGATGAGTTATTTTTTTCTTCCAGAGGAGTTCAAAGACATTGAATGTAAAGAGTGTTTCTTCAAAAAAAATTGCAATTTGTTTTGTAAAAAGGAATACAGTATAGCATCTATAATAAGACCTTAGGGGTATGTTTGTTTTTGCATGACCCAGATTCATCTCATACAAAACATTTCCGCAACAAACAAATGCTTTAATTCACAATTCACTATTTCTACTGTAAACACTACATATTACGTTTATTTCTGCTGAAAGGACAGGAACTTGCAAGTTTGCTCTGGATTACCATTGCTTTTCTTATAGTCCCCAGGGTTTTACTCAGTCACTGATAAATGATAAATAACATATGTAGGATAAGCCTGTGAGTAGTTAGTGTTTTCATATAGTTTCAAATATGCATAAGATACTTTTAAAAAGAAAATAGGTTATGGAAGGTTGAGGTTTGCTTAATGATAAAAACTGAAGAAATATCAACCATTGTTTAGACTCAAACAGTCAGACTGTCAGACTGAATTGGATTGGTGTCAATTGGAGCAAATCAGTTCATATAAAAACAAAGAGCTGAGGGTTTACCGAATGACTGACAGTAAAATTGAATAGAAGAGAAGTGAGTGATGACAAACATATTGACCCCAAAGCTCTAATTCAGTTTCCTTTTTTTCCTCAAATAAAAGTGTAGACAACCCCATTTAGCCGCACTAAAAGAATTAATGGGCTTAGCCTGGATTAGCCAGCAGCCATAAAAGCGCTCAGAGAGACAGTGAAAGAAGTAGAGCCAGAATATGGGTTAGCTCAACTCCATCAGCATCTCTTACCCATGTCATGTAGCTACTGTAGCAAAAAACAATCAAAGACTGATGCAATACAATGATTTGGTGAAGAGACTGTAGTGGAAGCTGACAAGGCCCAGGTAGAATAAGCATTCAAACGTGCACGAGGTCAGAGAGTGCGGCTCACCTGTGGGTCCGAGCGAACACGTGGGCAGAGATGGACTTGTCCGCAGGTTAGGCCGCAGTAGGATGTCCTCATGGCAGGTGAACTGCTGGCTCTGGACATTACCGAGGAAGCAGCAACTATGTGTCACTCATAACCTATGCTTACAAAATAATAAAGGCTGAACGCTAATCAGAGCGACGTTTAGGCGCACCGCCACGTACGTGCGTCACTGCCATGGAAACAGAACGCTCCGGTGGGCTATATAAGGCCGTGCTCGCTCAGAATTTCTCACTTTTCACTTGGACTCTCGAGTGCGATACTGGTGCGTGGCCTTCTTTATGATTTAATATGAAACTACAATTGCTTTTGGTAAAAAAATAAAAATATTCATTTGTGTTCTAATATGTTGCTCTTGTCTGTTACAGGTTTGCTAAAAAAAATGAGAAACGAACCCCTCTTTGGTTTCCTGATCATCAAGGACTTGGATTTCTCAGCGGCAGGTAAAACAATAAATTTCTAACTATATACTGTTACCATAGAAGGTCTTGAATGTTTCTTGTAATAAGCTCTAGGATGAGGGTTAGCATATTTTAATTGGAAAGTAACGGCATCTCAAATGGTTAATGTGGGAAAATGATATAATTGATACAGAGTGAAATTCACTCGACGATTTCTTCCTCTGTTATAATTATTATTAAGTGGAAATTGATTAAATTTGTTTGTATGGGTCCAAAGTTTAATATTATCATAGATTATCATGGAAGATATTGTAAGTTTAGCTTCTGGGCGTCGAATTTCACAAATGTATGAGTAATATTTTCGGGAAAAAGATGGCGCCCGAGCTGACGTTCTAAATTGGAATGCATTGAGAATTTTCATTTTAATTCCATGGAAACCAACTGTTGTGGTTTAATTGAGATGTCTCAGGTGTGATGCAGGTTAGTGCAGGAGCAGTCAGACTGAAGAGAACTAATTGTGTGTTAAACACTAATAACAGCTCAATTAGGCATAAAACTCTATAAATGTTTGGCCCAAGTGACCAGTTCAATTAATTTATGAGAAAAAGATAAATGTAGTTTTTTTATAACACAATTGCCTACTGCAGCCTGCACAAGTATAAACCTGATTTTAAAATAGATTATTTTATATAGGTTTTAGAACAGCCTTCCTATGGTAGCTTATCCTATATCCCTCTAATTAGATTGTGTTTAGTTATTTTTATCTACACTTTTATTTTTGTTGCTAATGTATTTACTATTATTACTATTGTGTTTATGTATGGATACATGCAAAGCACTTTGTAACTTTGTTTTAAACAGGTGCTATATAAATAAAGCTTTTATTATTATTATTATTATTATTATTAAAAAGATAAAAAATATTCTTCCAAACACTGCAGGAAATGGAAAATATTGATATTTTTAATGTTATACTAAATAGTTTATCTTTATGTTCTCCACAGACGACTTCCCTCGGACGATGGATGTCGGACCCGCTGACGGTTTCATGGATCTTGGTGGTATTGCGGACGCCCTCAGCTACATCTCCTCTGATGAGGGTGAGTATGAGGTAATTCGTCCTGTGTCTTTATATCCTAGCCTCTCCCCCGTCTCATCTGATGAAGAGGAGGAGGAGCAGGAGGAAGACTCTGAAGAAGAGGACTCTGGTTACGAGGGCTCTGATGAAGATGAAGATGTCCATTGTTTTCAGCGTCCGGAGTTTTGGCGTGACTGGCGCCAGAAGGAGCCTCCTGCTGAAGCTGGAGAACTGGTGATGCGGCCCCCCGCTCCCTTTCTTCAGCAACCAGCAGGAACTCCTCCTCCAGCGTTCAGCTGTCTCTTTGAAGAGGTTCCTGAGCCTGCCCTGGCTCCCACTCCCGCTCCTGCTGATTCCTCCCCAGCCTTCACTGGATCCACAAAACGGTCCCTTGAAGAGGATGACGGTGAGGAACCTTGCTCCAAGAGGCGACGTTGGGCCCAGGCTGAAGAACGCAGTGACGATCCAGCGTTCAGCTGTCTACAGAGGATCTTTGAAGAGGTTCTTGAGCCTGCCCTGGCTCCCGCTTCAGCTCCTGCTCTTTCCTCCCCAGCCCTCACTGGATCCACAAAACGGTCCCTTGAAGAGGATGACGGTGAGGAACCTTGTTTCAAGAGGCTACGTTTGGCCCAGGCTGAAGAAAGCACGGACGATCCATCCCCATCAACCTCTGCTGGGACGTCCAGCGGCTTCACCCGTAATTTCCACCACCACCTGGATTCAGAAGACTCCGAATAGAAATTCTGTATAATCCACTGTAGATAATTCTCTTAGGCTCTTTGTTCGGCATTGTCGAACAGCAACATCAAACCGGAGCCTATTTCCGTCATATCCGTTTTTTGTTCTTTTTTTGTTACCTTTAGTACTAGAGTGTGTGTAAAAAAAAAAAAAAACAACAAAAAAAGATTTCCACTAAAAATTTTCTAAAAGGCAAGGAATATTATGTAGGATTTTTAAATATTATTGTTTACTTAGGATTAATGGTAAAATATTATTGAACACAAATACAAGAAATCTAAAAATATATGTGAAACTCATTAGTGTTAACTCGAGTAACAAAACCAGACTGTTTTGTTACTACTTTTTCTAGGATTTCCTCCAGAGTACGCCTTGCCTTGATGTTATACTTTATTCCTCCCTTATTGGGAGAATGTACATAGTTGTAATGGAGTTATGGGGTCGTCTACTAACTGGAGGGTTGATGGTGCGACCCCCTCCTCGCTTTATTTCCTTTTACAAGTACTTTAATATACGTTAAATGAATTTGCTTTTTCTTCTTGCCACACCAGGCTAATGTACATAATATTGCTGTATAGAAGTTTTAGGTTATAATGGTGTAACTGGTCTGGATGTAGAGGGGGTTGTCCACTGAACCGGAGGGTTGGCGGTGCGAATCCCCTCTTTCTTGCTTTATTTGTTTTTCTTATAGTAGTACATATAATGTTAAGTTAAATTAATATGCTCTTTTTTCTTCCAATAGAGTGTGTGTGTGTGTGTGTGTGTGTGTGTGTGTGTGTGTGTGTGTGTGTGTGTGTGTGTGTGTGTGTGTGTGTGTGTGTGTGTGTGTGTGTGTGTGTGTGTGTGTGTGTGTGTGTGTGTGTGTGTGTGTGTGTGTGTGTGTGTGTGTGTGTGTGTGTGTGTGTGTGTGTGTGTGTGTGTGCGTGCGTGAGAGAGTGTGTGTGTAGAGGGTTGTCCACCAACTGAAGAGCTGGTAGTGCGATCCTCGCTTTAAAATAGTAAAATAAGGAATATTATGTAGGAATTAAAAGAAAATGCTTGTACCTACTGGTACATCAAGTAATCAAACACAAAAAGGACCATTGCACAGGAGGCACAGAGGTTTTCACAAATCTTAGTCGTCCTTTTGAAGTGGTCAAGTTAGAAGTCAAAAGAAGCAGTGTAGAGTAAGAAGGTAGAGTATATCACCCACTAACTGGAGAGCTGGTGGTGTGATCACATGACCTCTTTGAATTGTAGTAAGTAGTAAGTAATTGTTAAAGGTAAAGGTAAGAAATGTCGTTAGATTTTCATCATTTCCTGTTATTTCCTGTTTACTGTAATACTCACAATGTCTATTCTTTATTATGTTAAATTAAAATATAGAGGGCTGGGACATTCAAGACAGAGGTATACAGCTTATCCTGTTAAGGGTCAGGGGAGGCTGGAGCCCATCCTGGCTGCTTTGGCTGTGAGGCGGGGTACACCATGAACAGTCACCAAATAGATGCAGGGCTAAAAGAACAGACAACCCACCTTCAATCACCATGAGAAATGTAGAGTCACCAAAAAAAAAACAACAAAAATATATATATCTCCAAGGCCTCTGGTAGTGGACCCAAGCTCGAAGGATGAGACCACCCGCGGAGGGTGAAGGACAATAGCTCTGGAAAAAATTAGGAGACAACTGCAAAATGATCAGTTTCTCTGGTCTTACTATTTATAAGTATGTGTTTGGGTAAAAGTTACATTTTTGCAGTGGTCTCTTAATTTTTTCCAGAGCTTTTTATATATATATATATATATATATATATATATATATATATATATTCTAATGAAGTATATATATATATGTACTTCATTAGAATGCAAATAATGTATCTTTTGCACTGTAATGAAGTATTTCTCTGATTTAGGTATTTCTCCAGAGACGTGGCTGAGGACAACACAGATGTACCCTGCCCCAGTAAGTATTTTATCTATAAATTTATATGGTTTAAGTATATTTCACCATGAACGTTTGTGCATTTTGCAGCCAGGAAGAAAAAATGAAGAGTTGTCCAATCCTGCCTGAATACAACCTGCCTGTGATCCTGTCTGGTTTGGAGGATAAAACCTAGGGAACCTAAAACACCTTTCCTGATGAAATGTCCATCTACTAAACCCAGAGGAACCCAGATTCCTGGAAACGTGCTCCTAACACCGGTAAGAAAAAAGCTTGGTTTAATACTGTTAGAATATTTTTTTTTTTTTTTTTTTGGTGGCCCTCTTTTTGTTGTAGTTCCAAATGAAATGGTCCTGTGCTTTCAGTGTTAGAAAACATGCCCTTCTTCACATCAAAGATGAGCTACTCTGCAGCAGCGTCTCCAGATGACACAACAACAAACACAGCATGTGACGATGGGAAGAAGAAAGAAGAAGAAAGCATCTGGAGAAGAAAGGAGGACCAGAAGACTACACAGAAGATTTTAATATAAATTTTTTTTAAATAAATAACATGAACTAAAGAACTCAACCATTCTGTTTTAATTTTAAAATCTTATGATTATACACAATAAATGGTCTGAATACAATCTTAATTATTTGAAGTATATCTTTCTGTGCTCAGAAGTCTAATTTAATTACTTTCACTGTATTATACAGAACACATGATATTCATGAAGGTTGTTAGTTACACCTAAACAGCCAAACATGTCTCAAAGCACCTTAAAAACAACAGTCGACCAAAGTGCTGAATTTAAACTCTATTGACATGTTGGAGAGTGGGAGGGGAAATTAAAATTGATACTAACCACAACTCTTTAGGACTGTCAGAAAATAACAATCAAAACAGTTTTATTAATCAGCAGTGAATCTGACTTGATTATTGTATTTATTTCAATACATTTGGTAAAAGTTAAACAGAGCAGCTGAGTCACATTTACTCAGCCACAGCAGCTACAATTACATTTATTTAAAATGTCATTTCAATACACTATTTATTTTTTCACTTGATGAAAGAAGTACTCTTCCTACTAGAACCAGTTCAACATAGTTGGGGGCTGTGTTGTTGGTTTTAATGTCGAAGCTCTCACAGAGACCACCTGGGAATGGTTTTATGAACGTTTCAAGTTTGCAGCAGCAGTTTGTGCAGTCAATAGGAGGCCTACAGTCTCAGTTTGAGCCTGACATTTTCTCACTAATGGTAGTTTGTATTGACACAAGGTCATTTTTTCCCTCCAATAGACTATATATGTGTATTATTCATTATATAAATAACCTTAATATAATTTTTAAACTGAGGTGATCAATGCTCAGAAGACACACAGAATAAATAAACAAAGCAGATCCACAGTCAGAACAGGGAGCCCACTGTGCTTTTGTGTTTCACTGAAATCACTGTAATGGCTGGTTTTTAAGGGAAAATGCTTAGAGTAGGTATGAACCATTATATGATGATACACAGGTGCATCTAATTATATTGATGCTTTTTTCCCCCAAACATTTAACTTTCAAAACAGCTTCCTTACTTGTAATGTACTTTATCCTTTATGATCAGACAGAAGCCTAACAATGGGCAGATGATACCCCTGGTGGGTCAACAAAGCGCTGATAAAAAAATAATTTAGGAGTCAAACAAACATGACATCTGTAGGTAAACATTTTTAAAGACTTTTAAAATTGGACTACTTTCTTTGTCGTACCAATAAATGAATCACAGCCTACCTGCTTATACTTCCTATTCACACAGAGAACCAGCCTCTGAAACCATTTCAAAACAGAGAGAAGAGGAGGAAATAAATGATTAATAAGGCTGAACTGAAAATGAGCCACATTTTCAATAAGCCATCCTTCGGGTGTAGTTTTTTTTAATAAACAGAGACATTAAAGGTTCTGAGGCTGCGACACAGGGGTCTTTGTGACATGTCAAACTCAGGTGTGACTAAAAACATTAACACAGGCTGTGTGCTATGAACGTGGAGCAGCTCCTGTTTATCTGAGACTGAGCCAATCAAACAGGACTGTACACTAACTTTGTGTCAATAATATGCAACAACAACAACATGCAGGTGCGTTTAAAAAACAAACGTAATACTTTCCTGAAAGCAATATTTTGTACCAGAAGTTACCAAACAGTGAAGTCTGCTAGACACATAATCTAGACAAATGAAGGTTACCTTGTACTGCAGCAAAATGAATATTTAACATAATACAAGATGTGTAGACATGTTTCTGACATGAAAATATGAAGTTATTTTACTGCTGAATGAATACTTTCAAAACCACAGGATTTGTTTTGTACATAATGTTATACACAATACCAAAAACATTCCTTTATAGTATAATACATATGTATAAAATGAGAGGAGTTTTATAATACCATAAAAAGACAAAGGATTGCACATAATTGATAGTTCAATGACAGAAGGAGATAATTACTTTCTTTTGTAAAATTCAGAATACACTTTAACAAAATTGTACATATTTTTATACATTACAAAAATAACAACATACTTTGCTTGAAATAAAAAAAATGTAAAAACAATGGACATAATAACAGGCAGCATTAGGGACAAAAAGAAGCACCTTAAAAAAGGTTTTTGCTCTTCTTTAGGTTCTTTTGTTTCCAGTTTGGCAGGACATTGAACTCCACTCGACTCATTCCCAAAAGTGTCTGAAAAGTGTCAGTGACAGTGAATGCCACGGCCGTCCCAGACATTATAAACTACAGTATTATAAACCACATAGACATTCAGTGTCTTACCTCTAAGTCCTCATCAGACAGGTAGTCCTCCAGGCACAAGGGCTCCACACCCTCAGGTAGTGGCTTATTGGTCAGCTCCTCGATGGAGTACTGCTCCTTACTGAGCTTTGCTAGAGCCTCCTTCACTAAGATCACTTTGTTCTTAAGGCTCTCATGCTGAACACAAACAGATGTGTCTTAGTAAGTGTATGCATATGTTAAATGTTAATAATAATACCAACTCCTGAAAGAGTGGGAATTGTTGGGGCGCCGAGGATTCTTTTTTGCAAATCACACAGCAGCTCAGATTAATACTTGAATACTTCACTACAATTCAATCCATACACCTAACATAGTCGTAATGAACATGTGTGACCTCTGACCTTTGCAGAACTGCATCACAGTCTCCACACTTCCTCTCATGGTCCCAATGTATTTTAGCAGAACCTGTAAACTGGCAATCATCAGGCTGCCAGCCCTGCCACAGATACACCTCCATCCTGTTGTCCAGCAGGCACAGAGCTGGGACAGGCACAACAAGAGAGGTTAGGATTTACATTAAGAAAATTTGATAATAAATTAATCATTTACATGTATAATTTTATACAAGCTTATTGGGAGTTGGACTTTTATGTATTTCACTGGAATCCTTTTCACTGTTTATGTGTGTAATATCATTTTCATGTAATTTAATTTTTGTCACCTGGTTGTTGTGCTGAATAAAGGGTTTCCTGCAGGAAAGGCAAGGCCATGACCCCCTCAGTGACTCTGGCGGGATACAGCTGCTCCTCCCGTTCAAACGCCCCTGAACTGGCACTGAGCTGGAACCGCCGTGGTTTGTAGTTGTACTTTCCTGGATCTGAGAACAACACATACTTTAAGTCATATCCTGCAGACAGTAGGCCATTAATGCTATTAATTAAGCTCTCTTCTTGTTGTTCAGCTGTTATTAGTTCAATAGCACCTTGACCAAAACCATTGCAGATGGACTGTGTTGAAAGTGAGCAAAATGAGGATGTACCTTGCAGCATACAGTCGTAGGCCTTCTTGTCTTGTGGGCCAAGAGCTTTTAAGAACTCAGCAGGTTCACACCCTTCATCTACCTCTTCAACTTTTAGAGTGCTCAAATCTAATTCGGTCGGCCACCTTAAAGTGAAACAAAGACATTTTAATTTCCAGTTTTCAAGCTCACAGAGACATTAGGCTTTATTATGCAGGGCTGAGGGACTTGACCTCTTTCTGTAACAAACAGATGCTCTAGAAGGCCAATACAATTCTTACTTTATCTCCAACATTATTCATTTTATACATTTTTAAATATCTTAATTGTTTTAGACTCCTTTATTTTTAGAATGACATTTTAATTGATTTGCTGAGAAATGTTAAGTTTAACGAATTATGGATTATTGAGAGGAAATGCTGGAGCCTTGAGAAAATAAATGGTTGTGTTGCTCTGTTACATGTAATTGCCTGAATTACCCAGCAGGTGGAGATTGTACACCGTATGGTGATTGCAAGATATTATAATGCAACAAGAAGAGGGTTAAAAAGAAAGAAAAGAAAGAAAGAACTGCCCCAGCGCTAACTTTTCTCAATTTCGTATTTTTATTTATTAGAATGCAACACCACAAATGTCCTTAAAATATTTCCTAAACTGAGATTTAATCATGCAGTTGAAGTCCAATGCAAAGAATGAATGAGCTCATTTTCAACACTGCCCAAAACTATATGTTTATTATTGGTTTGTGAATAAGATGGAATTGTGACGTTTATGCTTTATTCTTGTACTAGAAAAGTCGATGGAAAACTGATTGAGGTTGGGTACTCAATGGTTAGAGTAGCTAATAGCAGAATAAAACTTACTTGGAGAATTCTAAAAGCATTTTTATGTCAAAAGTAAAGCAGTACATGAAAAGTATTGCTAACATGTTTACACCGACAGAGACCAATGAATTAATGACTGCATTGAGCGCGAGGCCTCTGTCTCGACCAATCAAAACCCGCAGCCTGTCCATTAACAGCGCTCATTAAGACATCAGTAGCACCTGCGGTACTTGCTCATTGTGTGCTATTTAATGTCGCATGTGTCGGAGTCAGACAGTGTTTCTCTGTCGGAGCTGAGGAAATGGGAGCTGTGTGGCCTTTGTGTTTCTACGTGCTCACTGTCGGAGTGGCCGCAGGTCATTATAATCTTTAAAAACACCACCACATTTCTAATTCAAACTGTTCAATATACTTCATTGAGTACCTTTCTCCCTGTTGTTTATCAGTTGGCAGCACGGACTCCAGCTGGACCGAATTAAAACAGAGCGAGACCAGTAAATAAAAATCATCTCTATAAATGTATTAAACTTCCAAACCTGACTTGAACATTACTTTTTATTTCCACATACAGATCTGTCGGCTAATGAGATTTCCATGAAGAATGTTCAGCTACTCCAGTCAATGGTTTCCAGGACAGATCACGAAGGTGAGTTACGTTAGTTTTCTCTTTCTGTGCGTTTCAACTTTAACTTAGTCAAAGCCACTGAGACTAAATCAAACTTGAACGACAACTTGCAGGCAGTCCAGTAACTAGGGCTAAACGGATGGTGTTGACACATTAAAATGCAGAGCCATGTGTCAGTTTTAATATATTTGTTGTCTTCTAGTACAACTCCAAACCAATGAAGTGGAGGCTGTGACACACATTAGTCCTCAAGTCAGTAAATCTTGCCACTCCACGACTGAGGCTGGAACCAAGGTAAGCTCCACCTGTGTTCCTGGTACCACTGACGGTAACAATGGTGTTGCACAAAGATTCATAAAGACAAATAATAAAATATCGTAATTCCATATTGAAGGCTTGTGTGTCTAGTGTCTCAGACAAGTTCACCTGACCATGCCCTATATGCATAGATGCCCAGTAGGCTACAGCTACTAAAAAGATCGACTAATATGGACTGAGGCTTATTTCATGATTTTTAGTTTACTACATTTAAACTGCTTTTGGTATTTGAGTACAAAGCTGTCTCTTCTGAGACGAGCCTGGAGCGCGCACACACAGGCGAAGTAAATCGGCAACAAATGCGAGTGTTGGATCAAATATTCAACCATGTTCACACCCTAATACGTTTCGGTTAAGCTATGCTTTGACTCCAAGTAGTGAGGGGTGTCCATGGTGGTAACGAATCCTGTTCAGGGGTTGAAGATTGACACTTGGCTTTCTGTTTGTTGAATGTACAGATTAATACGTCTTTATCACATCAGTTTGTTTTATATACATTCCCTCTAGTACAAAGTTGAGCTTTCTTTTAATTCCTTTAATTTTATTTTTTTAAACCAGGCAAAGGGCTGCCATCGGCCCCACAGTCCTTGACCTGTCTGGGTTAGACATCATGGATTGCAATGTCCCTGTTTAACCGGGAGTTGTATTGCTTGCACTGATGGCCATTTAGACCATAGCATAAACTGTCACTTACTTGGCATATGCTGACTCAAGATGGCCTAATGAAAAGTTAAATTATGCCCTGCAGCTCATTCCAAATACTTGGGTAATCCACTTCTAATCTTAGTGATGAACAAACCCACATAAGCACTTGTATAGCAAAATATTTTTAGAGATGGTGCTTGAATGTTGTAAGTGAGAAGATGACTTGGAATATTGAAACTGGTTTGTCTACAGACACAGCTGGCCGACAACTCGGCGCTGGCCGACAACTCGTGGGACAACTCGGCGCTGGCCCGACAACTCGGCGCTGGCCGACAACTCGGCGCTGGCCGACAACTCGGCGCTGGCCCGACAACTCGGCGCTGGCCGACAACTCGGCGCTGGCCGACAACTCGGCGCTGGCCCGACAACTCGGCGCTGGCGACAACTCGACGCTGGCCCGACAACTCGGCGCTGGCCGACAACTCGACGCTGGCCGACAACTCGGCGCTGGCCGACAACTCGACGCTGGCGACAACTCGACTGTGGCGACAACTCGACTGCTGGCCGACAACTCGACTGTGGTCCGACAACTCGACTGTGGCGACAACTCGACTGTGGCCGACAACTCGACTGTGCGACAACTCGACTGTGGCCGACAACTTCGACTGTGGCCGACAACTCGACTGTGGCCCGACAACTCGACTGTGGCCGACAACTCGACTGTGGCCGACAACTCGACTGTGGCCGACAACTCGACTGTGGCCGACAACTCGACTGTGGCCGACAACTTCGACTGTGGCCGACAACTTCGACTGTGGCGACAACTCGACTGTGGCCGACAACTCGACTGTGGCCGACAACTCGACTGTGGCCGACAACTCGACTGTGGCCGACAACTCGACTGTGGCCGACAACTCGACTGTGGCCGACAACTCGACTGTGGCCGACAACTCGACTGTGGCCGACAACTCGACTGTGGCGACAACTCGACTGTGGCCGACAACTCGACTGTGGCGACAACTCGACTGTGGCGACAACTCGACTGTGGCCGACAACTCGACTGTGGCCGACAACTCGACTGTGGCCGACAACTCGACTGTGGCGACAACTCGACTGTGGCCGACAACTCGACTGTGGCCGACAACTCGACTGTGGCCGACAACTTCGACTGTCCCGACAACTCGACTGTGGCGACAACTCGACTGTGGCGACAACTCGACTGTGGCCGACAACTCGACTGTGGCCGACAACTTCGACTGTGGCCGACAACTCGACTGTGGCCGACAACTCGACTGTGGCCGACAACTCGACTGTGGCGACAACTCGACTGTGGCCGACAACTCGACTGTGGCCGACAACTCGACTGTGGCCGACAACTCGACTGTGGCCGACAACTTCGACTGTGGCCCGACAACTTCGACTGTGGCCGACAACTTCGACTGTGGCCGACAACTCGACTGTGGCCGACAACTCGACTGTGGCCGACAACTCGACTGTGGCGACAACTCGACTGTGGCCGACAACTCGACTGTGGCCGACAACTCGACTGTGGCCGACAACTCGACTGTGGCCAAATTGAAAAAGCTTGCAAGGTCTCTGAGGCTTACAGGAGTTACCGTTAAAACAGGTTATGGTATCATGCAATGGCTTAATTCTCTTTTATAAAGATGTTTTGCATGTAGCCTTCCTGCCTTTATGCTGTTTTGATTTAAATAAATATCTTAAAAGCTCCATATACTTTTTGTTTTTAATGCAGTTTACAAATGACATACAATAAAAATTTGGGTATCTATTCAAATTTTCAGTATTGAATGAAATCAAAGGTGTTGCGTGTCCATCCCTAACTATGCAGATACTACAATTTCACTCACAACATGTGAAAAAGGGTCAATGATTCAGTGTCACTAAATCAAACAGATCGATGGGTGGATGCAAAATGTTCTCCAACTGAACTTTTAATCTTTAGGCCACAGAATGAGGGGTGTCAGGTGTCTAAA
This sequence comes from Perccottus glenii, assembly GCA_024416835.2. Lineage (NCBI taxonomy): Eukaryota > Metazoa > Chordata > Actinopteri > Gobiiformes > Odontobutidae > Perccottus > Perccottus glenii. The sequence goes on along the minus strand of CM044555.2, from coordinate 28,335,860 downwards.
AATAAGGTTAGAAATCTAGGGGTCATAATACACTCCGACTTGAGACGATTACAGCATTATATAACCTAAAACATTTCCAATAGGATAATGTCTAAACCAGACTTGGCGATATCCATGCTTTTATCTCGTGGTTAGCCAACTGTATTAAAGACACTGCTGCTCAGGTTCTAACTAAAACAAGGAAAAACGGGAATGTTCAGTTTTAAAATCTCTGCACTGGCTTCCTGTTGCTCAGGGCAATGAATAGGGCTATATAAAATCCATGTTATTTAGCATTTGTCTGTCATGCTTCTGAAATACTTAAGACTGTCTGTGGGACAAAAGGGGCATAGATCCAGTGAAGTGACGGTCTATGTGGCAAAATGGCTTCCATTGAACAAGTGTTAGGGGACACTGAAGGTCGTGAGAGCACACTCACACCTTAACCTTGTAATTTTCTACTTTGCACCTGACGAGTTCCCAATCAATGTGAGGTGGAATAGAGTCCATTTTGATTTTGCTCTCCAGAGAAAACAATTTTCAAAACACAGTTGAATTCATCTTGCATTGTGCTAAACTATGCAATATATTTAACTTTAGTCTCTTTTTTTTTTTTTTAACCAAGACACATCTTAACATTTTACAACAAATTTATGAGTTTTACATAAATTACACAGATGAATAGTTTAATGCACACACACTGAACAGGAGCTCATTCTTTAAAATTCACTTCAATTTTAATTATTCAAGAGACTATTTAAAACACACATTGTAATACCATTATTTGCATTATTTCTAGACCTGACTGTGTCAGACACATGCACTGTCCCGATCAAATGAATGAATTAAACAGAAGGGTAATCTTGGAATATTTTCCTACTGAACAGATAATTGCGGATGCTTTGATAAAACCAGTCACTAAAGTTTGCACAGAAAATGTTTGGCACTTAAAGAAGCTCTTTCTGTCTGTTTTATTTTGTTGAGTCGTTCTTCTCTTTGTTCTTCCTGTTCCTGTTCCTCTGTTCTTTTCCTTTTGTTCAATAATAAAATGTCTTCCGCAGTTAAACCTTAACAGTTGGCATTATTATTACTATTACTTTTCTATTAAAATACAGATAATGAACATCTTTATCATTTAGGGTGACCATATATTTGTATTTTCTTGACTTTTTAGCTGTAATGTATGCGCGTTACATCATTAAAATTTATATTAGTATTTATGTGAATATTAGATAAATGAGGATGTTTTTACAGACATTTGTTAAATATGGCACTAGAAGCAGGACAGGGGAGAAGACCCACAGACAAAGCAGGAGCTGAGTAGGCCCTGTAATAATGAAAAGCCCACAAATTTAGACTGCAAGATACTTCTGCCTGTGCCTTTAATAATCAGCCATATAAAAGATTTTTATTATCATGTAGGTTTATAATATTGCTTGAGACTTTTCCAATAAAAAACTCAGGCCAAACTCACATTGAATTAAACAGGGAATAGCATTTGGGATTAAACTAGTTTTAAATGAAATAAGCACTCCTGCCTCACCAGCCAAGGATCCTCATCTGACTGTACCACCGTCAGGACCTCCACCACTGAAATGGACTCCCCCAATAGGACCATGGACCCCCCCAGTAACATCAACACCTTCTGCGGACCTCACCATCCCTGTCCCATCTCCGGATTCACCAATGGGATTTCCAGATCACCTGGAAATTTTAGTTAAATCTGGAATTAAGATGATACCCCTTACACCTAACTTGGCCAGGTCATGGGTTCTATCATCATCACTAAAAACATCACCCCCAATACCACCCAGGAGCACTCCTGCTTCACCTCGGCCACTACCTAGAGTCCAATGCACCCCTGTCAGACCCCCTCCACCCCCTCCCAAACCAGCTCCTCCCAGACCAGCTCCAAAAGCCTTGACTAGCATCAAGGCTACTATCAGTGATTAGGACACTGAGGGCCTCTGCTGTTCCAGGACTTTTTGTCATAATAAACCACTTATCAACCTGAGGCCCTGGGAGAGAACACAGCTCCATAGCTACAGTCAGAAGTCGCAGATTAAAGAAGAGAATAACAGTTAGATTGTCTAATCAGACAAATCTGATTCAAATCCTGCAAACAGATAAAGTCAGGTCCTGCTCAAACAGACTTAAAACTTGCACTGTTCAATGTCAGGTCTTTGGGAAACAAATCTTTTTTAATTAATGATTTTATAACTTCAAATAAGCTTGATTTTATGTTTTTAACAGAAACATGGTTAGACAGCAGTACTGGAAATGCGGTCCTTATTGAATCCACCCCATCGAATTTCACATTTTTATCCAAAATACGGGAAAACAAATGGGTGGTGGTGTATGTGCCTTTCTTAGGGATAATATTCTTATCCAGAAGCTATCACTTGAGAGTTTTCATCATTTGAGTATGTGTCATTCAAAATGGAGTTGAGGTTTTTCCATCTATTTTATATGTAGTTCTTTACAAACCACCCCAACAGTGTCATGATTTTATTAATGAGTTTACTGAAATGCTTTCGGTTATTTGTACAGAATTTGAACAAATAGTCATATCTGGTGATTTTAATGTGCATGTGGATAATGTTTGTGACAGAAATGCCAAAGAACTTTCTACTATTCTTGATACTTTTGGTCTTTGTCAGCATGTTAATGAGCCGACCCATAACAGAGGTCACACTCTGAACCTGGTCATTACTAAAGGTGTTCATATTTCAGATGTCACTGTGATTGATGTTGCTCTATCTGATCATTCATGTGTCTTTTTTCATCTATCCATAATTCCAAAAGTTGCTGTTGGACCTACACTTGTACAGAAGAGACACATTGATAATAACACCAGGACACAGTTTATGGAGGCAATCAGGTTTGAAAATGCCTCATCAGGTCAAGTTGATGATTTGTTGAATTGTTATACTTCAGGTGTTTTAAATGTTATGGACACCATTGCTCCTGTTAAGGTTAAAGTGATCAGGACGAGGCAGAAGGCTTCATGGAGCAATGCTCACTCATTCAGGGCACAGAAAAGGGAATGCCGAAAAGCGGAAAGAAAATGGCGAAATTGAAACTCTTAATTCATTATGAGGTATACAAAGAAAATTTGCATGTTTTCAATCAAACTTTGCAAAAAGAAAGAGAAATATTCTTCTCAGGGATCATCAACAGCAGTAACAACTCACGTGTCCTGTTTGCTACAGTATAGATTAACAAACCCTCCAGCTCCATTTCCTCCAGAATTAGTTTCCACCACTAAATGCAATGAGTTTGCACTGTTTTTCAACGACAAGGTTCAAGGCATTAAACATGTGATACAGTCCAAAGAGCATAAAACAACACTGCAGCCACCTAGAGACACTTGGTTGGTTTAACACACTTTACACAAATTAATGACAGAACAATTGAAAAAACTGTCTCCAGCCTGAGTTCATCCACCTGCTGCCTCGATGTTTTACCCACTAGATTTCTAAAATCAGTACTAAGCAGTTTGTTACCACAACTCACTGATATAGTCAATAATTCCTTACAGTCTGGAACATTTCCAAGGGCCTTAAAACTGCTGTCATTAGGCCTCCTAAAGAAGAGCAGTCTTGATGCTACAGTGCTCAACAACTATCGCCCATATCAAACCTGCCATTTTTATGGAAAGTCATCGAAAAAGTTGTATATCAACAACTTAATAACTTTCTATTACTTAACAACTGCTTTGATCCTTTTCAGGCCCTATCACAGACTGAGACTGCACTTATCAAAGTCACAAATGACATCCGTATGAACACTGACGCAGGCAAAGTCTCTGTCTTAGTTCTGTTGGACTTGAGTGCTGCGTTTGATACAGTGGACCATGAAATCCTGTCACAAAGATTAGAGGAATGGATAGGTATCACTGAAACTGCCCTTAAATGGTTTCAGTCCTATCTTGAAGACAGGAAGTACTTTGTTTCGGTTGGTAACTGTGTAATTAGTCCAAATGGCCCTGACATGTGGGGTTCCACAGGGGTTTATCTTGGACCTCTATTATTCAATCTCTACATGCTTCCTTTAGGCCAGTTATTACGCAGCTGTAACGTATCCTACCGTAATTATGCAGATGACACTCAGATTTACATTTCACTCACAGCAGGTGAAAATGGACCAATCCATTCACTGTGTCACTGCATCGAACAGATTGACATGTGGATGCAAAATAATTTTCTCCAACTTAACAGAAACAAGACTGAACTGAACATCTTTGGGCCACAGAAACAAAGAGAAAGTGTCAGCAGTCACCTCGCGTCTCTTTCTCTAAAATCTAAAAATCAGGTTAGAAATCTAGGGGTCATCATGGACTCAGACTTGAATTTCCACAGTCACATTAAGTCAATTACATCATCTGCATTTTATCACCTCAAAAACATTTCCAGAGTCAAAGTGATAATGTCTCAACCAGACTTAGAGAAACTTATCCATGCTTTTATCTCCAGCAGGTTAGATTACTGTAACGGCCTGCTCACTGGTCTCTCAAAACGAGGGTTAAGACAGCTGCAACTTATTCAGAACGCAGCTGCTCGGGTTCTAACTAAAACCAGGAAGTACAACCACATTACGCCAGTTTTAAAATCTCTGCACTGGCTTCCTGTTGCTCAGAGAATAGACTTTAAAACAGCACTGCTGGTTTACAAGTCTCTAAATGGTTTAGCACCAGAATATATCTCTGACATGCTAGTTACTTATGAACCTCCTCGGACTCTGAGAACATCTGGGACAGGCCTTCTGCTCGTGCCCAGAGTTAGAACTAAACAGGGTGAAGCAGCGTTTAAGTTTCATGCAGCAAAAATCTGGAACAGCCTCAACTTTAACAATGTTCAAGGGGAGGTTAAAAACCTTCTTCTTTAGCTCCGCCTACACTACAACTTAGTGTTTTTTTCTTTTATCTGCACTCTTCTTTTTAAAAAGTTTTTAATTATTTCTTATGTTTCTTAATATAAATCTTGTAAATTGTCTTTTATTCCTGTAAAGCACTTTGAGTTACCCAGTGTATGAATTGTGCTATATAAATAAAATTGCCTTGCCTTGCCTTAAAGGGTAACTAAACCCCTGGTCAGAGCCTAACTCCACCCACTCACAAAATTTTAAAAATGCTGGAAAAGTGGGCAGAGCCCAGCAATGACAGAGGGGACTAACCGAGGGCGGAGCACAGCGGGGCGTGAACCTGAGACCCGCAGTGACGGATTGATTGACAGCAGCTGTCAGACTCAAAGATGTAGACTTGAAGGAAGCGAGTAGCTTTGCTACGGAGCGGTCCTTCTAAGTGGAGGACATTTCTGTGCACACAGGGCAAGAGCCTTATCAGTTTGTGCCACTGGCTCAAACTGCGGGCTCAACAACTCCCAAAGTTAAAGAGCGAAGTCTTGCAGCACAAGACAGAATGGGGCCAGTGATAAAACGTTAGCATTGTCTAATTTAGGCTAATGCTTAGCAAATGCTAACAAAGTTTCAGAAATTGCAAACCTATGCATTTAGTTTGATTTTGGTAATTAGTGTTAATTACACACAAAACAGAGATTTCAAGTCTCCCTCTACAACTGTTAAAAAACTCTTGTCTTGCAGCTCACTGGTCCTGGGAGAGAATGTGTTATAGAGAGATACTCAAGGTATAGCTATGAAATAAGACCAGTGTCAAGTTCAGTTAATTTAATAAGTATTATGCAAAAAAGACACAAACCTAACCAAATATAATATTTACATCCCAACAAAGTAGTGATAAACATTGTTTCTCATGTTGTAGGTAATGCACAGGTGTGACAGGTTGGTGAGTCGGCTGCATAACAGTCCATCCAGACTTTGAGGCAGTAGCACTAAACCCCTGTGTTACAGGCTCTAACACTTGTACTGTAGTGTTACACTTATCTTCAGCTTTTTGGTGAGACGTGGTTAAACAGGGTAGTTCCAGGAAGAAGAGAGCAATGTTTTTATAAATAAGTAAATTTAATGTTTTACCCTCCACTTACACATACTGTACATGTGCACCAGCTCTTTCAGCGGTTATAGACACCTGTCTGCTGCAGAGTGGTCAGGTGGAGCTGGGGAGACCTGGGCCAGCAGGTACAGGTCATACCTCCTTGACTCACAGACGATTCCAATACTGGATTTATAAATATAGTTGGTATATAAAAATTGAAATATGAAGAAACAGTTATACCTGATGTTACACACAAAACAATTGTTTAAAAACATGCATTATAAAATCAGCTATACAACTCAAAATGAACATGAATCAACATAAACATTTACAAAAGAATGTCTAAATGACACCCTTTTCTCAAACTGCCTTTACAGAATTCTTATATTCTTTAGAGATTGTTCTTACAGTAAGCATTTTATATTGATATAATATTTTATATATACACACTTAATTTAAATAAAAAATAAATGTCAGAGTAAATTCTCATACATCATTTCAAGGCAGGTCCAAACTTTGTAAATCATGCACAGTCAGGACAGAGGCTTTTTACTTTGTGTTTGAAAGTCACTGTCAGTTGCACTTATTGGAGCGAAGATGCGAGAGCCAGTGTTACACAGGCTGATCATAACTTCATGAGCTGTTCCAAAATATTAAAGAATCTTGAGTGTGTTCAACAGTGTATTAGTGTTTACATTAGTCTAAATGTAGTCAGCAAAGTAAAGCTAAGTCTCAGAAACTATAGAGCTAACTGCAGTTTTCAGAGTCTGAATCTAAGATGATAGACAGCAGCAAACCTGAAGATGAAGTATCTTCAACAGTGAAGTGACGCAGGAACAGTCACCAGGTCCTGAAAATAAAATAAACATATAAACATGATTTTATTTCTTAAATTAGACCATTTTAATGACAATAAAATGATAGATTATCACACACCTCATGTGTTCTTGTTATTAGTAGAGTATTTAAAGAGTATTTAAAACAAGTAATTGCACTATAAAAGTAAAACAAACAAAACAAACTAAAGAATGGGAATAAATGCATTACCTTCAGCAGTGGACACCTCACACTGTTTCCTCATTATTGGAGTAGAGCTAGTTCTGGGACACTCTGGCAGCTCCATCAGTGTCTGTCACATGACACACTCCTATTAGGCGTTCTGGCCTGGGTGGCTGCAAAAACAAGAGTTTAACAAATGATTTGTTATCTTGATTATATGATGAGACCCAAACATCTGGGTCCACAACTCACAAAAACTGCACAATCCCTAAAAGATGCTCTGCCTTTGCACAATCAGCCTTTTCATTTCAAACCATCAAACAATGGAATCAGATCCTAGACAGTCTGAAATTATAAATCGGGTACAACGCATATCTTTTCTTGTGGGATTAATGTATTTGTACATGGTGCCTGAGAAATAAAGAATAAAACTAAACATACAAAAGCTTCACAGAATTCAAACTCACCTTTGCTTCTCCCAATAGGCTTTGCCTGCACACCTGCAGATCTGCAGCGACTGGTTCAGGCTGGCACCCAGTTTCTCTGGTCATCTTAGACAAAACAAAAGATTTGTGTTATTACATTTATTTTTTTAATTCATTTTAGAGATTTTAAAATGTTTATAAATGATATTAATAACACAAATATTCTCACAAAGCAAAGAATCTACTCACGGTCTCACAGTAATCTACCGCGAGAACTGGAAGATAGCGCCGGTGCGTCTAGATGCCTACCATTCATTTGAGGCCACTGCGTTTGAACTGTCTGGCTCTGTTCCTACTATTGTGGCCACCCTCTACCGACCGCCAAAGTCAAACAAGGATTTTATTACAGACTTCACACACAACACTCCTCACACATCGATCCACACTCTCATCCAACATAATATAACTGGGGGACTTGAATATTTACATGGACATTGTCAATAACACTCACTAAAGATTTGACATCCTGTTTGGACAGTTTTGGAATTCAGCAATTTGTCGATTTTCCCACACACACGAAAGGACATATTCTGGATCTCATCTGCTTCTCTGGCATTACACCTGCTAACTGTAAAGCAAAGTACCTCCCATTCTCTGATCACTCACTGCTCTTATTCAATGTTAATTTGTCACTATCCAAATCCAACCCCCCACGCACTACAATAGTTCCACAAAATTATTGACATTGACTTGGACAACTTATCCCTTCACATTGACAACCTCCCCTGTACAGACAACCTTCACTCCCCTGAACAATTACTCTCACACTACAATACACACCTCCATAGCATCCTCAATAAGGAGATCTGTCTCATTTACTCACTCTGCACCCTGGTTCACTCCAGACACTCAAGACAGTTAAAAGCAAAAGGATGGCAACTGGAAAGATTATACAGAAAAACTGGACTTACTGTGCACAAGGACATGTACTCAAACCACACTCCACGACAGAGACTGCATTTCCAAAGCCAAATCCACACACTACTCCGGTTTAATAAATTCAAATCAAGGTAACTCCAAGGCTCTTTTCACTCATTACTAACATCACAAAGCCTCCTGACTCACTTCCCCCTCACCTTTACTCCTCAGATTTTTGTAATACACTTGCCTCATTTGTCATATCAGAAATTCACCACATTCACCAGCAACTCACCCCTTCTGCCCTACTCACCTAACCCTATTCCATCTACTTCTATCCATTCATTTTTCACATTCTCCCTTCCCTCTGTTTACCAGATTTCAACTCAAATTCAAAAATATAAATCCTCCTCCTGCAAATTGGACCGCCTCCCAAGTATCCTCCTCAAAGCCACATTAGCTTCTCTGTCCCCTCTCATCACAAACATTATTCACGCCTCCCTCTCCTCTGGATCTGTTCCTCCTCTCTCAAAACTGCTGCTGTCACTTTGATAAAAACCTGGTTCAGACCACACCAATCTTAATAACTTTTGCCCTATCTCTAATCTTCCTTTCATTGCTAAAATTCTGGAAAAAAAGCGTCGCTGCTCAAATTCACTCTCACTTATCTTCCAATAATCTTTATGAAAAATTCCAATCTGGCTTCCGACCCCTCCACAGCACTGAAACTGCCCTCCTTAAAATAACTAATGACCTAAGGCAATCAGTTCATCCAGCTCAAATCCCATTCTGTCCCCATCACCACAGGTGTACCTCAGGGCTCGGTACTAGGGCCCCTACTGTTCATCATCTACCTTCTCCCCCTTGGTCACATCTTCCAAAAACATAACATTGACTTCCACTGCTACGCTGATGACACCCAGTTCTACCTCTCAAACAAAACAAATTCCTCACTCTCACCCTCCTCCTAATCAACTGCCTTTCTGAAATTAAATCCTGGTTCTCAACAAACTTCCTCAAGCTAAACAGTGATAAAACTGAACAGCTCCTAATAGGCACCAAAAACACCTAAACAAAATTAATAACTTCTCCATTACTTTTGAAAACTCCACCATCACCCCTCCCTCAGGTAAAGAGTCTGGGTGTCATCCTCGACAGCACTCTCTCCTTAACTTCCCACATCAAAATGTCACCCGCTCTGCCTACTTTCACCTCCGCCCTTACCTCACCCCTCACTCTACTGTCGTCCTTGTACACAGCCTTATCACCTCCCGCCTGGATTACTGCAACTCCCTTCTGTTTGGTCTCCCTCAAAAAGCCCTCCATAAACCTCAACTTGTCCAGAACTCAGCCGCCCGCATCATCACACCTCCACCAATCACATCACACCCGTCCTGCAACAGCTCCACTGGCTCCCCATCACATAACACATCAACTATAAAATACTGCTCCTCACATTTAAAGGCATACACAACCTCGCCCCTCCATATCTCTCTGAGCTCCTCCACATCTCCACCCCCGCCCGCTCCCTCCAATCCTTCTCCTCTCTACGGCTCTCCCTCCCTCCTGCCCGTCTTGTCACCATGGGGAGTAGAGCCTTCAGTCGCTCTGCTCTCCAGCTTTGGAACTGTCTGACCTCTGCAACACACACTGCCACATTTCATATCCAAACTCAAAACACATTTGTTCAGACTGGCCTACTCACTCCCACCATAACTGCACTGTCCTGTCATCAATATAATTGTTGTTTTTATTGTTGTTGTTGTTGTTTTTAATTTATTTTTAATTTATTGCTTTTAAGTGTTGTTCTTGAGTATTTTAATTATGTGCTATTGTGTTTTTACTATTGTTGTAAGGCGATCTTGAGTGTCCAGAAAGGCGCGTTATAAATAAAATGTATTATTATTAATAATGTGTTCCACCTGTGCCTCATTGTGTTCCCTTTATAGTCTGTGTGTTTTCCCCTGTCCTGTGCCAGATTGTCTCTACACCTGTGTGAGCTTGCCAGCGTTTCCTCATGTTTCTTGTATCAGCCTTCTAGTGTTTTTGACCATAGCCTTGTTTAGACCACGTCTTTGGGGTTTAGGACTTTGTACTTTTGCCCTGGTAATAAACCATTGTGAAACATCTGCATTGTGAGTCCTTTGCCGGTTCCTGTCACAGGAGGTGTTCATGAGAGTTGTCAATGAAAACTAGCAAGACTGCTATAAAGAATTACAAACTTAAAGAATGCAGGTGCCATTACATGAAACAGACACTGGTGGGAGCAAATGGAGAGAGCACAGTGAGTCCCTGCTCACTGCTAGTAATGTGTCACATTTAATTATGTTACCTTGATAAACATCAGCTGATTCTACCTGAAGAAGCGTCTACTAATTATTAAAAAAAACAAGTGTGAAAAAGTAATTCATCTCCTGAACGTTTCATTGCCACCTTTTACTTGGTCGGACAAATGGAGCTTAGTGGAGCAAAGAAAGAAAGACAGTTCGACTTTACGTTAACATTATAGTTTCTAGTTGAGAAAAGGAGTTAGTATACATTGCAAAACAGAAAGAATTCTCACAAACTAATACCACTGCACTTTGATGCTCTCCAGAGAATAAAGGCACCTTTGACCCCAAACTGCTGATGTGAGAAAAATAAAACACATTTTGAGTAAAAAGGTACAGTTTTCAAGTCTGTAAAAACTCTCAGCAGCAGACCTTACTGCACATCTAGGACAAGTGTTGGCATTAGCAACTGTCACTGGAGACTTTTTCAACGCTGCAGCTTTGGGCTTTATTTAAATGCTGATGAGTTATTTTTTTCTTCCAGAGGAGTTCAAAGACATTGAATGTAAAGAGTGTTTCTTCAAAAAAAATTGCAATTTGTTTTGTAAAAAGGAATACAGTATAGCATCTATAATAAGACCTTAGGGGTATGTTTGTTTTTGCATGACCCAGATTCATCTCATACAAAACATTTCCGCAACAAACAAATGCTTTAATTCACAATTCACTATTTCTACTGTAAACACTACATATTACGTTTATTTCTGCTGAAAGGACAGGAACTTGCAAGTTTGCTCTGGATTACCATTGCTTTTCTTATAGTCCCCAGGGATTTACTCAGTCACTGATAAATGATAAATAACATATGTAGGATAAGCCTGTGAGTAGTTAGTGTTTTCATATAGTTTCAAATATGCATAAGATACTTTTAAAAGAAAATAGGTTATGGAAGGTTGAGGTTTGCTCAATGATAAAAACTGAAGAAATATCAACCATTGTTTAGACTCAAACAGTCAGACTGTCAGACTGAATTGGATTGGTGTCAATTGGAGCAAATCAGTTCATATAAAAACAAAGAGCTGAGGGTTTACCGAATGACTGACAGTAAAATTGAATAGAAGAGAAGTGAGTGATGACAAACATATTGACCCCAAAGCTCTAATTCAGTTTCCTTTTTTTCCTCAAATAAAAGTGTAGACAACCCCATTTAGCCGCACTAAAAGAATTAATGGGCTTAGCCTGGATTAGCCAGCAGCCATAAAAGCGCTCAGAGAGACAGTGAAAGAAGTAGAGCCAGAATATGGGTTAGCTCAACTCCATCAGCATCTCTTACCCATGTCATGTAGCTACTGTAGCAAAAAACAATCAAAGACTGATGCAATACAATGATTTGGTGAAGAGACTGTAGTGGAAGCTGACAAGGCCCAGGTAGAATAAGCATTCAAACGTGCACGAGGTCAGAGAGTGCGGCTCACCTGTGGGTCCGAGCGAACACGTGGGCAGAGATGGACTTGTCCCGCAGGTTAGGCCGCAGTAGGATGTCCTCATGGCAGGTGAACTGGTGGCTCTGGACATTACCGAGGAAGCAGCAACTATGTGTCACTCATAACCTATGCTTACAAAATAATAAAGGCTGAACGCTAATCAGAGCGACGTTTAGGCGCACCGCCACGTACGTGCGTCACTGCCATGGAAACAGAACGCTCCGGTGGGCTATATAAGGCCGTGCTCGCTCAGAATTTCTCACTTTTCACTTGGACTCTCGAGTGCGATACTGGTGCGTGGCCTTCTTTATGATTTAATATGAAACTACAATTGCTTTTGGTAAAAAAATAAAAATAATCATTTGTGTTCTAATATGTTGCTCTTGTCTGTTACAGGTTTGCTAAAAAAATGAGAAACGAACCCCTCTTTGGTTTCCTGATCATCAAGGACTTGGATTTCTCAGCGGCAGGTAAAACAATAAATTTCTAACTATATACTGTTACCATAGAAGGTCTTGAATGTTTCTTGTAATAAGCTCTAGGATGAGGGTTAGCATATTTTAATTGGAAAGTAACGGCATCTCAAATGGTTAATGTGGGAAAATGATATAATTGATACAGAGTGAAATTCACTCGACGATTTCTTCCTCTGTTATAATTATTATTAAGTGGAAATTGATTAAATTTGTTTGTATGGGTCCAAAGTTTAATATTATCATAGATTATCATGGAAGATATTGTAAGTTTAGCTTCTGGGCGTCGAATTTCACAAATGTATGAGTAATATTTTCGGGAAAAGATGGCGCCGAGCTGACGTTCTAAATTGGAATGCATTGAGAATTTTCATTTTAATTCCATGGAAACCAACTGTTGTGGTTTAATTGAGATGTCTCAGGTGTGATGCAGGTTAGTGCAGGAGCAGTCAGACTGAAGAGAACTAATTGTGTGTTAAACACTAATAACAGCTCAATTAGGCATAAAACTCTATAAATGTTTGGCCCAAGTGACCAGTTCAATTAATTTATGAGAAAAGATAAATGTAGTTTTTTTATAACACAATTGCCTACTGCAGCCTGCACAAGTATAAACCTGATTTTAAAATAGATTATTTTATATAGGTTTTAGAACAGCCTTCCTATGGTAGCTTATCCTATATCCCTCTAATTAGATTGTGTTTAGTTATTTTTATCTACACTTTTATTTTTGTTGCTAATGTATTTACTATTATTACTATTGTGTTTATGTATGGATACATGCAAAGCACTTTGTAACTTTGTTTTAAAAAGGTGCTATATAAATAAAGCTTTATTATTATTATTATTATTATTATTATTATTATTATTGTTATTAAAAAGATAAAAAATATTCTTCCAAACATTGCAGGAAATGGAAAATATTGATATTTTTAATGTTATACTAAATAGTTTATCTTTATGTTCTCCACAGACGACTTCCCTCGGACGATGGATGTCGGACCCGCTGACGGTTTCATGGATCTTGGTGGTATTGCGGACGCCCTCAGCTACATCTCCTCTGATGAGGGTGAGTATGAGGTAATTCGTCCCGTGTCTTTATATCCTAGCCTCTCCCCCGTCTCATCTGATGAAGAGGAGGAGGAGCAGGAGGAAGACTCTGAAGAAGAGGACTCTGGTTACGAGGGCTCTGATGAAGATGAAGATGTCCATTGTTTTCAGCGTCCGGAGTTTTGGCGTGACTGGCGCCAGAAGGAGCCTCCTGCTGAAGCTGGAGAACTGGTGATGGGGCCCCCCGCTCCCTTTCTTCAGCAACCAGCAGGAACTCCTCCTCCAGCGTTCAGCTGTCTCTTTGAAGAGGTTCCTGAGCCTGCCCTGGCTCCCACTCCCGCTCCTGCTGATTCCTCCCCAGCCTTCACTGGATCCACAAAACGGTCCCTTGAAGAGGATGACGGTGAGGAACCTTGCTCCAAGAGGCGACGTTGGGCCCAGGCTGAAGAACGCAGTGACGATCCAGCGTTCAGCTGTCTACAGAGGATCTTTGAAGAGGTTCTTGAGCCTGCCCTGGCTCCCGCTTCTGCTCCTGCTCTTTCCTCCCCAGCCCTCACTGGATCCACAAAACGGTCCCTTGAAGAGGATGACGGTGAGGAACCTTGTTTCAAGAGGCTACGTTTGGCCCAGGCTGAAGAAAGCACGGACGATCCATCCCCATCAACCTCTGCTGGGACGTCCAGCGGCTTCACCCGTAATTTCCACCACCACCTGGATTCAGAAGACTCCGAATAGAAATTCTGTATAATCCACTGTAGATAATTCTCTTAGGCTCTTTGTTCGGCATTGTCGAACAGCAACATCAAACCGGAGCCTATTTCCGTCATATCCGTTTTTTGTTCTTTTTTTTGTTACCTTTAGTACTAGAGTGTGTAAAAAAAAAAAAAAACAAAAAAAAAGATTTCCACTAAAAATTTTCTAAAAGGCAAGGAATATTATGTAGGATTTTTTTAATATTATTGTTTACTTAGGATTAATGGTAAAATATTATTGAACACAAATACAAGAAATCTAAAAATCTATGTGAAACTCATTAGTGTTAACTCGAGTAACAAAACCAGACTGTTTTGTTACTACTTTTTCAAGGATTTCCTCCAGAGTACGCCTTGCCTTGATGTTATACTTTATTCCTCCCTTATTGGGAGAATGTACATAGTTGTAATGGAGTTATGGGGTCGTCTACTAACTGGAGGGTTGATGGTGCGACCCCCTCCTCGCTATTTCCTTTTACAAGTACTTTAATATACGTTAAATGAATTTGCTTTTTCTTCTTGCCACACCAGGCTAATGTACATAATATTGCTGTATAGAAGTTTTAGGTTATAATGGTGTAACTGGTCTGGATGTAGAGGGGGTTGTCCACTGAACCGGAGGGTTGGTGGTGCGAATCCCCTCTTTCTTGCTTTATTTGTTTTTCTTATAGTAGTACATATAATGTTAAGTTAAATTAATATGCTCTTTTTTCTTCCAATAGAGTGAGTGTGTGTGTGTGTGTGTGTGTGTGTGTGTGTGTGCGTGTGTGTGTGTGTGTGTGTGTGTGTGTGTGTGTGTGTGTGTGTGTGTGTGAGTGTGTGTGTGTGTGTGTGTGTGTGTGTGTGTGTGTGTGTGAGAGAGTGTGTGTGTGTGTGTCGTGCGTGCGTGCGTGCGTGCGTGCGTGCGTGTGTGTGTGTGTGTGTGTGTGTGTGAGAGAGAGAGTGTGTGTGTGCAGAGGGTTGTCCACCAACTGAAGAGCTGGTAGTGCGATCCTCGCTTTAAAATAGTAAAATAAGGAATATTATGTAGGAATTAAAAGAAAATGCTTGTACCTACTGGTACATCAAGTAATCAAACACAAAAAGGACCATTGCACAGGAGGCACAGAGGTTTTCACAAATCTTAGTCGTCCTTTTGAAGTGGTCAAGTTAGAAGTCAAAAGAAGCAGTGTAGAGTAAGAAGGTAGAGTATATCACCCACTAACTGGAGAGCTGGTGGTGTGATCACATGACCTCTTTGAATTGTAGTAAGTAATTGTTAAAGGTAAAGGTAAGAAATGTCGTTAGATTTTCATCATTTCCTGTTATTTCCTGTTTACTGTAATACTCACAATGTCTATTCTTTATTATGTTAAATTAAAATATAGAGGGCTGGGACATTCAAGACAGAGGTATACAGCTTATCCTGTTAAGGGTCAGGGGAGGCTGGAGCCCATCCTGGCTGCTTTGGCTGTGAGGCGGGGTACACCATGAACAGTCACCAAATAGATGCAGGGCTAAAAGGACAGACAACCCACCTTCAATCACCATGAGAAATGTAGAGTCACCAAAAAAACAACAACAAAATATATATATCTCCAAGGCCTCTGGTAGTGGACCCAAGCTCGAAGGATGAGACCACCGCGGAGGGTGAAGGACAATAGCTCTGGAAAAAATTAGGAGACCACTGCAAAATGATCAGTTTCTCTGGTCTTACTATTTATAAGTATGTGTTTGGGTAAAAGTTACATTTTTGCAGTGGTCTCTTAATTTTTTCCAGAGCTTTATATATATATATATATATATATATATATATATATATATATATTCTAATGAAGTATATATATATATGTACTTCATTAGAATGCAAATAATGTATCTTTTGCACTGTAATGAAGTATTTCTCTGATTTAGGTATTTCTCCAGAGACGTGGCTGAGGACAACACAGATGTACCCTGCCCCAGTAAGTATTTTATCTATAAATTTATATGGTTTAAGTATATTTCACCATGAACGTTTGTGCATTTTGCAGCCAGGAAGAAAAAATGAAGAGTTGTCCAATCCTGCCTGAATACAACCTGCCTGTGATCCTGTCTGGTTTGGAGGATAAAACCTAGGGAACCTAAAACACCTTTCCTGATGAAATGTCCATCTACTAAACCCAGAGGAACCCAGATTCCTGGAAACGTGCTCCTAACACCGGTAAGAAAAAAGCTTGGTTTAATACTGTTAGAATATTTTTTTTTTTTTTTTTTTTTTTGGTGGCCCTCTTTTTGTTGTAGTTCCAAATGAAATGGTCCTGTGCTTTCAGTGGAGAAAACATGCCCTTCTTCACATCAAAGATGACCTACTCTGCAGCAGCGTCTCCAGATGACACAACAACAAACACAGCATGTGACGATGGGAAGAAGAAAGAAGAAGAAAGCATCTGGAGAAGAAAGGAGGACCAGAAGACTACACAGAAGATTTTAATATAAATTCTTTTAAATAAATAACATGAACTAAAGAACTCAACCATTCTGTTTTAATTTTAAAATCTTATGATTATACACAATAAATGGTCTGAATACAATCTTAATTATTTGAAGTATATCTTACTGTGCTCAGAAGTCTAATTTAATTACTTTCACTGTATTATACAGAACACATGATATTCATGAAGGTTGTTAGTTACACCTAAACAGCCAAACATGTCTCAAAGCACCTTAAAAACAACAGTCGACCAAAGTGCTGAATTTAAACTCTATTGACATGTTGGAGAGTGGGAGGGGAAATTAAAATTGATACTAACCACAACTCTTTAGGACTGTCAGAAAATAACAATCAAAACAGTTTTATTAATCAGCAGTGAATCTGACTTGATTATTGTATTCATTTCAATACATTTGGTAAAAGTTAAACAGAGCAGCTGAGTCACATTTACTCAGCCACAGCAGCTACAATTACATTTATTTAAAATGTCATTTCAATACACTATTTATTTTTTCACTTGATGAAAGAAGTACTCTTCCTACTAGAACCAGTTCAACATAGTTGGGGGCTGTGTTGTTGGTTTTAATGTCGAAGCTCTCACAGAGACCACCTGGGAATGGTTTTATGAACGTTTCAAGTTTGCAGCAGCAGTTTGTGCAGTCAATAGGAGGCCTACAGTCTCAGTTTGAGCCTGACATTTTCTCACTAATGGTAGTTTGTATTGACACAAGGTCATTTTTTCCCTCCAATAGACTATATTTGTGTATTATTCATTATATAAATAACCTTAATATAATTTTTAAACTGAGGTGATCAATGCTCAGAAGACACACAGAATAAATAAACAAAGCAGATCCACAGTCAGAACAGGGAGCCCACTGTGCTTTTGTGTTTCACTGAGATCACTGTAATGGCTGGTTTTAAGGAAAATGCTTAGAGTAGGTATGAACCATTATATGATGATACACAGGTGCATCTAATTATATTGATGCTTTTTTCCCCCAAACATTTAACTTTCAAAACAGCTTGCCTTACTTGTAATGTACTTTATCCTTTATGATCAGACAGAAGCCTAACAATGGGCAGATGATACCCCCTGGTGGGTCAACAAAGCGTTGATAAAAAAAATTATTTAGGAGTCAAACAAACATGACATCTGTAGGTAAACATTTTTAAAGACTTTTAAAATTGGACTACTTTCTTTGTCGTACCAATAAATGAATCACAGCCTACCTGCTTATACTTCCTATTCACACAGAGAACCAGCCTCTGAAACCATTTCAAAACAGAGAGAAGAGGAGGAAATAAATGATTAATAAGGCTGAACTGAAAAATGAGACACATTTTCAATAAGCCATCCTTCGGGTGTAGTTTTTTTAATAAACAGAGACATTAAAGGTTCTGAGGCTGCGACACAGGGGTCTTTGTGACATGTCAAACTCAGGTGTGACTAAAAACATTAACACAGGCTGTGTGCTATGAACGTGGAGCAGCTCCTGTTTATCTGAGACTGAGCCAATCAAACAGGACTGTACACTAACTTTGTGTCAATAATATGCAACAACAACAACATGCAGGTGCGTTTAAAAAACAAACGTAATACTTTCCTGAAAGCAATATTTTGTACCAGAAGTTACCAAACAGTGAAGTCTGCTAGACACATAATCTAGACAAATGAAGGTTACCTTGTACTGCAGCAAAATTAATATTTAACATAATACAAGATGTGTAGACATGTTTCTGACATGAAAATATGAAGTTATTTTACTGCTGAATGAATACTTTCAAAACCACAGGATTTGTTTTGTACATAATGTTATACACAATACCAAAAAAACATTCCTTTATAGTATAATACATATGTATAAAATGAGAGGGAGTTTTATAATACCATAAAAAGACAAAGGATTGCACATAATTGATAGTTCAATGACAGAAGGAGATAATTACTTTCTTTTGTAAAATTCAGAATACACTTTAACAAAATTGTACATATTTTTTATACATTACAAAAATAACAACATACTTTGCTTGAAATAAAAAAAATGTAAAAACAATGGACATAATAACAGGCAGCATTAGGGACAAAAAGAAGCACCTTAAAAAGGGTTTTTGCTCTTCTTTAGGTTCTTTTGTTTCCAGTTTGGCAGGACATTGAACTCCACTCGACTCATTCCCAAAAGTGTCTGAAAAGTGTCAGTGACAGTGAATGCCACGGCCGTCCCAGACATTATAAACTACAGCATTATAAACCACATAGACATTCAGTGTCTTACCTCTAAGTCCTCATCAGACAGGTAGTCCTCCAGGCACAAGGGCTCCACACCCTCAGGTAGTGGCTTATTGGTCAGCTCCTCGATGGAGTACTGCTCCTTACTGAGCTTTGCTAGAGCCTCCTTCACTAAGATCACTTTGTTCTTAAGGCTCTCATGCTGAACACAAACAGATGTGTCTTAGTAAGTGTATGCATATGTTAAATGTTAATAATAATACCAACTCCTGAAAGAGTGGGAATTGTTGGGGGGGGGGGGCGCCGAGGATTCTTTTTTGCAAATCACACAGCAAGCTCAGATTAATACTTGAATACTTCACTACAATTCAATCCATACACCTAACATAGTCGTAATGAACATGTGTGACCTCTGACCTTTGCAGAACTGCATCACAGTCTCCACACTTCCTCTCATGGTCCCAATGTATTTTAGCAGAACCTGTAAACTGGCAATCATCAGGCTGCCAGCCCTGCCACAGATACACCTCCATCCTGTTGTCCAGCAGGCACAGAGCTGGGACAGGCACAACAAGAGAGGTTAGGATTTACATTAAGAAAATTTGATAATAAATTAATCATTTACATGTATAATTTTATACAAGCTTATTGGGAGTTGGACTTTTATGTATTTCACTGGAATCCTTTTCACTGTTTATGTGTGTAATATCATTTTCATGTAATTTAATTTTTGTCACCTGGTTGTTGTGCTGAATAAAGGGTTTCCTGCAGGAAAGGCAAGGCCATGACCCCCTCAGTGAGTCTGGCGGGATACAGCTGCTCCTCCCGTTCAAACGCCCCTGAACTGGCACTGAGCTGGAACCGCCGCGGTTTGTAGTTGTACTTTCCTGGATCTGAGAACAACACATACTTTAAGTCATATCCTGCAGACAGTAGGCCATTAATGCTATTAATTAAGCTCTCTTCTTGTTGTTCAGCTGTTATTAGTTCAATAGCACCTTGACCAAAACCATTGCGGCAGATGGACTGTGTTGAAAGTGAGCAAAATGAGGATGTACCTTGCAGCATACAGTCGTAGGCCTTCTTGTCTTGTGGGCCAAGAGCTTTTAAGAACTCAGCAGGTTCACACCCTTCATCTACCTCTTCAACTTTTAGAGTGCTCAAATCTAATTCGTCACCTTAAAGTGAAACAAAGACATTTTAATTTCCAGTTTTCAAGCTCACAGAGACATTAGGCTTTATTATGCAGGGCTGAGGGACTTGACCTCTTTCTGTAACAAACAGATGCTCTAGAAGGCCAATACAATTCTTACTTTATCTCCAACATTATTCATTTTATACATTTTTTAAATATCTTAATTGTTTTAGACTCCTTTATTTTTTAGAATGACATTTTAATTGATTTGCTGAGAAATGTTAAGTTTAACGAATTATGGATTATTGAGAGGAAATGCTGGAGCCTTGAGAAAATAAATGGTTGTGTTGCTCTGTTACATGTAATTGCCTGAATTACCCAGCAGGTGGAGATTGTACACCGTATGGTGATTGCAAGATATTATAATGCAACAAGAAGAGGGTTAAAAAGAAAGAAAAGAAAGAAAGAACTGCCCCAGCGTTAACTTTTCTCAATTTCGTATTTTTATTTATTAGAATGCAACACCACAAATGTCCTTAAAATATTTCCTAAACTGAGATTTAATCATGCAGTTGAAGTCCAATGCAAAGAATGAATGAGCTCATTTTCAACACTGCCCAAACCTATATGTTTATTATTGGTTTGTGAATAAGATGGTGACGTTTATGCTTTATTCTTGTACTAGAAAAGTCGATGGAAAACTGATTGAGGTTGGGTACTCAATGGTTAGAGTAGCTAATAGCAGAATAAAACTTACTTGGAGAATTCTAAAAGCATTTTTATGTCAAAAGTAAAGCAGTACATGAAAAGTATTGCTAACACGTTTACACTGACAGAGACCAATGAATTAATGACTGCATTGAGCGCGAGGCCTCTGTCTCGACCAATCAAAACCCGCAGCCTGTCCATTAACAGCGCTCATTAAGACATCAGTAGCACCTGCGGTACTTGCTCATTGTGTGCTATTTAATGTCGCATGTGTCGGAGTCAGACAGTGTTTCTCTGTCGGAGCTGAGGAAATGGGAGCTGTGTGGCCTTTGTGTTTCTACGTGCTCACTGTCGGAGTGGCCGCAGGTCATTATAATCTTTAAAAACACCACCACATTTCTAATTTAAACTGTTCAATATACTTCATTGAGTACCTTTCTCCCTGTTGTTTATCAGTTGGCAGCACGGACTCCAGCTGGACCGAATTAAAACAGAGCGAGACCAGTAAATAAAAATCATCTCTACACTGTAAATAATTCTGCTGTGATTTTACAGTAAATTACTGGCTACTAATTGCATTACTTTCACAGTAATTTACAGTAAGAAATTTAATGTAAATTACAGTAAAATGACAGTTGTGTACAGTCATTGATTTCACATCATAACTGTAATTTCACAGTGCATAACTGTATAAATATAGTTATCAGCTGTAACTTGAACAGTAATTTATTGTGTTTCAGCTGTAAAAGTAATGCAATTAGTAGCCAGTAATTAACTGTAAACTTACAATTTAATACAGTAATGCAATATAATGACATAAAAGTAGTAAAAAAAAGATTAAACAATAGTTTCCACAATTGATTTTATTTTCAATAAAATTGATACAACAATATCATAAACGCGTTGCAAGAGTCATTGCATAACAGCGGGCAAGAGTCGGCAACGAGATGGCAATCCAAAAAACACAGCTAGAAAATACCAAAAACATAAGTAGAAGTGAAGGTCTTGACAAGAAGGGCAGTCCAACATATTCAGTGGCGATATGGCAAGTAAAAACGGAGAGAGCCAACAATGACAAAAGTAAATTGTACTTGTAGACATGGTCATACACGATAAACCCATGAAGCTATAAAAAGTAAAGTGACAAATGAAAAAAGTAATACCATCAAAACAAATAACATGGCAACCCAAGCCCCAACACACAGGTTTCATGCGAGTACATACTTAAAGGAGAACTCCGGTCAATTTTAACATTGAGCTAATTTTTTTGTAAATTTAGAGTGCTGTCAGTACAGAGAACAACGACAAAAATCGCTGTTGCCTATCCTCTTTTTTAAATTTGCACCCTGTTGACCTTAATGGGGCAATATTTTAAACCTGCTTTTACCCTCTTAACATCCTTGATGTGTCATTACAAGTGCACAGCCAATGTGAGTGATTCCTTCAGAGTGAACACAAGTGAATCTGACAGAAATAGATGTGAAAAATATGAATAAAAATGAAGTTAATTCGGCCAGCGCTCATACCTGTATTTACATCCTGTTTTCGGTTGAAGTCCAAAGTAGTCGATTGTCGAGTTCACGCGCGTGATCATAGGTAACTAAACATATACTAAACAAAAACTTCATTTTTATTCATATTTTTCACATCTACTGCAGTCAGATTCACTCGTGTTCACTCTGAAGGAATCACTCACATTGGCTGTGCACTTGTAATGGCACCTCAAGGATGTTAAGAGGGTAAAAGCAGGTTTAAACATTGCCCCATTGAAGTCAACAGGGAGCAAATTTTAAAAAGAGGATAACAAGTGTAGGCAACACTGATTTTTGTTGTTGTTCTCTGTATTGACAGCACTCCAAATTTAATAAAAAATTTGCTCAATGTTAAAATTGACCGGAGTTCTCCTTTAAGTATGTACTCGACATTATTATGTACTCGAAATTAACACAAAATCTGATTATGTTGCCATCCATTCAAAATCCACAAGTTTGCGCAGCAGAGAACAAACTTGCTGATTGATGCCTCCCTGCTTCTTCTTGGATTTAGATCCTGTGTCAGGGTTGATGCCCAGGAAGCACCTAAGACAAAAAAAAAAAAAAAAAAACATTTCAAAGTCTGAGAGATTCCCTATTTTTGTTATATATTTGAAAATACAGTCTAACATTAGAATATATTTTACACTGATTATTTTTCAATAATCCATTTAGTTTTTCTAATTTGCTATTTGCTGACCACAAAAATTAAAATTAATCTTCAAGTGTATTAATAATTTAGCACCTGAGCCTCTTAGTAAATTTATTAAAATACAGAACAACCAAAGAGTTACTAGATTTAGTACAAATCATAACTGTACAATACCATACTGTAGGACAAGCTTTGCACAGACTGCCTTTTCTGTTAAGAGCTGTAGGCTATGGAATGCATTACCATCTGATATTAAGGCCATATCTGACTTCAAAAAGTTCACTTCCAGGATTAAGCTGTGGCTAAAAACAAATCAAAAGTGTATACATTTTTAATTGTCGTTATAATTGTGTATGGTTATGTATGTATGTATGTGTATATCTATATATACATAGTTTGTAGTATTTCTTGTTTTTATGTATGTATTTGTTTTATAATGTTCTTAGAAATGCCCAACCAGGGACAGGAGTTGAAAATTAGCACTAGCTATAATCTCTATATGCTGCACATTAGTTACAGGCTTTGTATTGTAACTATGTTTGCTTGTATGGTCCCTGTTAAATAAACTTTAAATAAATAAATAAATAAACAACAGCACATGCAAAACATCTTAGGGTAAGAGGTGCTCATTCCTATAGCTGGATATCTACCTTTTGTTGGATCAGACTGAACTCTGTAGGAAGGTAGATATCCAGAAACAAGAATGAGCAACTCTTACCCAAGGTGTTTTAAAAACAGTCTTAATTTTGTGGACGGGAAGACAGGAGTCACGATATACAGTGAAATGTGATTATTAAACTTCAAAAAGTGACAGTTTAAAGACATGCAATTGCACGTTTGAAAGTGAAAACTGTTGCACATCCACCAGGTTTGAGTTCATTCATGACTCGTGGTTTCAGAGCAGTTTGTAATAATGTGCAGTACTCAAAGAAATGGTTAACTTAAAAATTAAAATTTGCTGATAATTTATATTTGTATTTTGGATTGTCATTCTATCATTGGACGCTCTATTCACTTTAGCCTGAAATGAAACCTAAAATCTTAAATTCTGTTCTGATGAAGAAATAAACTATAAATTATCAGCAAATAAATTTTTTTTGGGTGAACTGTTCCTTTAATAAGTACTGTTTACATTGTTTATAATATGCTGTTGATGAATTTTGAGTTAACTTTATGGCATTTACATTTCTAAACATATTTTGCTATTCATTTTAATAATGGAGTGAGATTTTTCAGACATGGAATGGTGATAGGAACGCCTCTGTACCTAATCTGTTTGCCGTGTTTTGCCTAGGGATGCAATGTTCAAGTCAAGTCTGTCTCTTCATCACAGTGAAAATACAATATATTAACAATTTGGTATCAGATTGGTACTGCATCGGCCGATAAAGAACTTAAAGGAAGGGTTCGAGTAAAATCAACCTAGGCTCCTTAGAGCTTATTTAGTGAAATCAGTCGGATGGCTTAGTGCAGGCGCTAATGGATCCCATGATGTATCTCGTAATTTACCCCACTAATAATGCCCAGAATGGTGCCAAACTTCTACAGTAGTACAAATAGGTTCTGTACTCATAAAACAAGGCTTTTGAAAGTTTGTAAGTACATCAGTAGTTTATTTAAATAACACTTGCCTGACGGCTCATGCTACCCCCTTATGAAACAAAATATATTGCAGTATATTGGAAAATATCATGTAATATATTAGGCATATATTCTTATATATATTTATGTTTTCCAATATATTGCAATATATTGAAAGCAGCAATCATTTGTATATTTTGCAATATATTATATAATATATGTATCATCAATATATTATTTAATGTATTCAAATATATAAAATATTAGAAAATAAAAGGGAAAATAATATATTACAATATATCACAATATATTTTAAGAAATATATTGGTAAATATATTTTCCTTTCGTAAGGGCCACTAACCCAGACGCCGACGTCACTTCAGTGGCTTGGGAAAAGCACGTAAAAGTCCTGGCAGAAAGCGCTGCATAAAGATGTAGTGTAATGACAAATAATTTATTTTTTTCCGAACTGTTAACAACTGTTTGGCTTGAGGTCTTGGTGCAAAAGCCCTAGGTTGATTTTACTCGAACCACCCCTTTAACCCACATGAAACATTGAAAGGAGATTAAATACCTTTGAATAAATTCAAGAGTGCATGTAGACTCTTCTGGATATTGCAGATTCAAACAGTAGTAACTGGAAAACAGCGAGGCAATACCGTGATAAAGTCTGCGTGTGGCCCCATGACAACTTGTCCTTCGATGGAGAGCATCCATGCTGCAGGCTTAATCATATCACCTGAAATAAACAAAATAATATAAGTACAAAGACGGATTAGTCTATTTTACCTATGAAGTGCAACCAAAGTAAAGTTACAGTCAAGAATCTCTTGGCATGTGCGTTGTCTTTGAATTTAAATTCACAGGAATTAGCT
Source organism: Perccottus glenii (assembly GCA_024416835.2). Lineage (NCBI taxonomy): Eukaryota > Metazoa > Chordata > Actinopteri > Gobiiformes > Odontobutidae > Perccottus > Perccottus glenii. Next base: position 28,310,392 of record CM044555.2, on the reverse strand, counting down.
AACGTTATAGCTATTCAAAATGGATGATGACGCACTTTTTTTTTCACTCATACGAAAGTCTACACGAAACAATACAATTTTAAAATGCAAATAATACAAGTACAACGACAGAAATAGTACATTTTACCTCTGAAGCAATAACTGAAGTAAAGATAAAGTCAACACGGTAAATAATATATCAGCAGAACTTCTCGTGTGCATCGTCTTCTAAGTTCACAGTGATAATAATGCAAAATGGATGACGTGTCGAGCTACCCTGGGACATCCCGCCCATTCTTCAATTTCAAACTTTGTAAAGTTAGCCATGCATTAGAGACAAGCCTATTTTTTCTTTCACCAAATTTTTTTTCAAGATTATTCACCTCTCTCCAAAGACTTAATACATTTCGATTAGCCTACGTTCACTTAAAATAATTGCACAAGCAGTCCTTTAACAAAACTTGGTAACAAAAACATAATTCATCATAAACAACTGCTGTAAAGCACTTTTCTAAGTTTTTAAGGTCATTTTTCGCTGCTTTGCCAATGCCAATGTCAGGGATTTTCAACTACCACTATGAAACGCTAACTTGCTAGATTGCCAGATCTCTAACATCGCATAAATAACTGCTTAGATCCATTTTTTAACTATATGCACTTTTTATTTACCTCGTAACTTACCTTTATACATCAGATAGCATCGTCAGTGCCAAGAGAATATTCCTGCGTGGTCGTGTCGCAGTCAGCCGTGAGCTGGCTACATGTAAAGTAGCCAGACTGAAGATGGCGCCTTCGTTCTCAGCTGAATAGGTATTTTTACAGTTATTTGCTGTCATATCACAGCAGATAGTTAATAGTCAGTGAGCGAATCCGCATTACTGTGATATTACAGTAAAACAATAAAAACAGTATTTTACTGTAAAAAAACACAGTTAAATATTGTGAAAGTCTGGAAATATTTAACAGTGTATAAATGTATTAAACTTCCAAACCTGACTTGAACATTACTTTTTATTTCCACATACAGATCTGTCGGCTAATGAGATTTCCATGAAGAATGTTCAGCTACTCCAGTCAATGGTTTCCAGGACAGATCACGAAGGTGAGTTATGTTAGTTTTCTCTTTCTGTGCGTTTCAACTTTAACTTAGTCAAAGCCACTGAGACTAAATCAAACTTGAACGACAACTTGCAGGCAGTCCAGTAACTAGGGCTAAACGGATGGTGTTGACACATTAAAATGCAGAGCCATGTGTCAGTTTTAATATATTTGTTGTCTTCTAGTACAACTCCAAACCAATGAAGTGGAGGCTGTGACACACATTAGTCCTCAAGTCAGTAAATCTTGCCACTCCACGACTGAGGCTGGAACCAAGGTAAGCTCCACCTGTGTTCCTGGTACCACTGACGGTAACAATGGTGTTGCACAAAGATTCATAAAGACAAATAATAAAATATACGTAATTCCATATTGAAGGCTTGTGTGTCTAGTGTCTCAGACAAGTTCACCTGACCATGCCCTATATGCATAGATGCCCAGTAGGCTACAGCTACTAAAAAGATCGACTAATATGGACTGAGGCTTATTTCATGATTTTTAGTTTACTACATTTAAACTGCTTTTGGTATTTGAGTACAAAGCTGTCTCTTCTGAGACGAGCCTGGAGCGCGCACACACAGGCGAAGTAAATCGGCAACAAATGCGAGTGTTGGATCAAATATTCAACCATGTTCACACCCTAATACGTTTCGGTTAAGCTATGCTTTGACTCCAAGTAGTGAGGGGTGTCCATGGTGGTAACGAATCCTGTTCAGGGGTTGAAGATTGACACTTGGCTTTCTGTTTGTTGAATGTACAGATTAATACGTCTTTATCACATCAGTTTGTTTTATATACATTCCCTCTAGTACAACGTTGAGCTTTCTTTTAATTCCTTTAATTTTATTTTTTTAAACCAGGCAAAGGGCTGCCATCGGCCCCACAGTCCTTGACCTGTCTGGGTTAGACATCATGGATTGCAATGTCCCTGTTTAACCGGGAGTTGTATTGCTTGCACTGATGGCCATTTAGACCATAGCATAAACTGTCACTTACTTGGCATATGCTGACTCAAGATGGCCTAATGAAAAGTTAAATTATGCCCTGCAGCTCATTCCAAATACTTGGGTAATCCACTTCTAATCTTAGTGATGAACAAACCCACATAAGCACTTGTATAGCAAAATATTTTTAGAGATGGTGCTTGAATGTTGTAAGTGAGAAGATGACTTGGAATATTGAAACTGGTTTGTCTACAGACACATCCTGAACACACGGGACCCCAAGCGAACCTGATCCAACAACTCGACTGTGGCGAACTCGACTGTGGCCGACAACTCGATCAGGTCGATTAACTCGACTGTGGTCGACAACTCGACTGTGGCGACAACTCGACGCTGGCCGACAACTCGACGCTGGCCGACAACTCGACGCTGGCCGACAACTCGACGCTGGCCGACAACTCGACGCTGGCCGACAACTCGACGCTGGCCGACAACTCGACTGTGGCCGACAACTCGACGCTGGCCGACAACTCGACGCTGGCCGACAACTCGACGCTGGCCGACAACTCGACGCTGGCCGACAACTCGACGCTGGTCGACAACTCGACTGTGGTCGACAACTCGACTGTGGCGACAACTCGACGCTGGTCGACAACTCGACTGTGGCCGACAACTCGACTGTGGCCGACAACTCGACTGTGTCGACAACTCGACTGTGGCCGACAACTCGACTGTGGCCGACAACTCGACTGTGGCCGACAACTCGACTGTGGCCGACAACTCGACTGTGGCCGACAACTCGACTGTGGCCGACAACTCGACTGTGGCCGACAACTCGACTGTGGCCGACAACTCGACTGTGGCCGACAACTCGACTGTGGCCGACAACTCGACTGTGGCCGACAACTCGACTGTGGCCAAATTGAAAAAGCTTGCAAGGTCTCTGAGGCTTACAGGGAGTTACCGTTAAAACAGGTTATGGTATCATGCAATGGCTTAATTCTCTTTTATAAAGATGTTTTGCATGTAGCCTTCCTGCCTTTATGCTGTTTTGATTTAAATAAATATCTTAAAAGCTCCATATACTTTTTGTTTTTAATGCAGTTTACAAATGACATACAATAAAAATTTGGGTATCTATTCAAATTTTCAGTATTGAATGAAATCAAAGGTGTTGCGTGTCCATCCCTAACTATGCAGATACTACAATTTCACTCACAACATGTGAAAAGGGTCAATGATTCAGTGTCACTAAATCAAACAGATCGATGGGTGGATGCAAAATGTTCTCCAACTGAACTTTTAATCTTTAGGCCACAGAATGAGGGGTGTCAGGTGTCTAAAAATAAGGTTAGAAATCTAGGGGTCATAATACACTCCGACTTGAGACGATTACAGCATTATATAACCTAAAACATTTCCAATAGGATAATGTCTAAACCAGACTTGGAGATATCCATGCTTTTATCTCGTGGTTAGCCAACTGTATTAAAGACACTGCTGCTCAGGTCGACAACTCGACTGTGGCCGACAACTCGACTGTGGCCGACAACTCGACTGTGGCCGACAACTCGACTGTGGCCGACAACTCGACGCTGGCCGACAACTCGACGCTGGCCGACAACTCGACGCTGGCCGACAACTCGACGCTGGCCGACAACTCGACGCTGGCCGACAACTCGACGCTGGCCGACAACTCGACGCTGGCCGACAACTCGACTGTGGCCGACAACTCGACGCTGGCCGACAACTCGACGCTGGCCGACAACTCGACGCTGGCCGACAACTCGACGCTGGCCGACAACTCGACGCTGGCCGACAACTCGACTGTGGCGACAACTCGACTGGCCGATAACTCGACGCTGGTCGACAACTCGACTGTGGTCGACAACTCGACTGTGGTCGACTAACTCGACTGTGGCCGACAACTCGACTGTGGCCGACAACTCGACTGTGGCCGACAACTCGACTGTGGCCGACAACTCGACTGTGGCCGACAACTCGACTGTGGCCGACAACTCGACTGTGGCCGACAACTCGACTGTGGCCGACAACTCGACGCTGGCCGACAACTCGACGCTGGCCGACAACTCGACGCTGGCCGACAACTCGACGCTGGCCAAATTGAAAAAGCTTGCAAGGTCTCTGAGGCTTACAGGGAGTTACCGTTAAAACAGGTTATGGTATCATGCAATGGCTTAATTCTCTTTTATAAAGATGTTTTGCATGTAGCCTTCCTGCCTTTATGCTGTTTTGATTTAAATAAAAATCTTAAAAGCTCCATATACTTTTGTTTTTAATGCAGTTTACAAATGACATACAATAAAAATTTGGGTATCTATTCAAATTTTCAGTATTGAATGAAATCAAAGGTGTTGCGTGTCCATCCCTAACTATGCAGATACTACAATTTCACTCACAACATGTGAAAAAGGGTCAATGATTCAGTGTCACTAAATCAAACAGATCGATGGGTGGATGCAAAATGTTCTCCAACTGAACTTTTAATCTTTAGGCCACAGAATGAGGGGTGTCAGGTGTCTAAAAATAAGGTTAGAAATCTAGGGGTCATAATACACTCCGACTTGAGACGATTACAGCATTATATAACCTAAAACATTTCCAATAGGATAATGTCTAAACCAGACTTGGAGATATCCATGCTTTTATCTCGTGGTTAGCCAACTGTATTAAAGACACTGCTGCTCAGGTTCTAACTAAAACAAGGAAGAACGGGAATGTTCAGTTTTAAAATCTCTGCACTGGCTTCCTGTTGCTCAGGGCAATGAATAGGGCTATATAAAATCCATGTTATTTAGCATTTGTCTGTCATGCTTCTGAAATACTTAAGACTGTCTGTGGGACAAAAGGGGCATAGATCCAGTGAAGTGACGGTCTATGTGGCAAAATGGCTTCCATTGAACAAGTGTTAGGGGACACTGAAGGTCGTGAGCACACTCACACCTTAACCTTGTAATTTTCTACTTTGCACCTGACGAGTTCCCAATCAATGTGAGGTGGAATAGAGTCCATTTTGATTTTGCTCTCCAGAGAAAACAATTTTCAAAACACAGTTGAATTCATCTTGCATTGTGCTAAACTATGCAATATATTTAACTTTAGTCTCTTTTTTTTTTTAACCAAGACGCATCTTAACATTTTACAACAAATTTATGAGTTTTACATAAATTACACAGATGAATATTTTAATGCACACACACTGAACAGGAGCTCATTCTTTAAAATTCACTTCAATTTTAATTATTCAAGAGACTATTTAAAACACATTGTAATACTATTTGCATTATTTCTAGACCTGACTGTGTCAGACACATGCACTGTCCCGATCAAATGAATGAATTAAACAGAAGGGTAATCTTGGAATATTTTCCTACTGAACAGATAATTGCGGATGCTTTGATAAAACCAGTCACTAAAGTTTGCACAGAAAATGTTTGGCACTTAAAGAAGCTCTTTCTGTCTGTTTTATTTTGTTGAGTCGTTCTTCTCTTTGTTCTTCCTGTTCCTGTTCCTCTGTTCTTTTCCTTTTGTTCAATAATAAAATGTCTTCCGCAGTTAAACCTTAACAGTTGGCATTATTATTACTATTACTTTTCTATTAAAATACAGATAATGAACATCTTTATCATTTAGGGTGACCATATATTTGTATTTTCTTGACTTTTTAGCTGTAATGTATGCGCGTTACATCATTAAAATTTATATTAGTATTTATGTGAATATTAGATAAATGAGGATGTTTTTACAGACATTTGTTAAATATGGCACTAGAAGCAGGACAGGGGAGAAGACCCACAGACAAAGCAGGAGCTGAGTAGGCCCTGTAATAATGAAAAGCCCACAAATTTAGACTGCAAGATACTTCTGCCTGTGCCTTTAATAATCAGCCATATAAAAAGATTTTTATTATCATGTAGGTTTATAATATTGCTTGAGACTTTTCCAATAAAAAACTCAGGCCAAACTCACATTGAATTAAACAGGGAATAGCATTTGGGATTAAACTAGTTTTAAATGAAATAAGCACTCCTGCCTCACCAGCCAAGGATCCTCATCTGACTGTACCACCATCAGCACCTCCACCACTGAAATGGACTCCCCCAATAGGACCATGGACCCCCCCAGTAACATCAACACCTTCTGACCTCACCATCCCTGTCCCATCTCCGGATTCACCAATGGGATTTCCAGATCACCTGGAAATTTTAGTTAAATCTGGAATTAAGATGATACCCCTTACACCTAACTTGGCCAGGTCATGGGTTCTATCATCATCACTAAAAACATCACCCCCAATACCACCCAGGAGCACTCCTGCTTCACCTCGGCCACTACCTAGAGTCCAATGCACCCCTGTCAGACCCCTCCACCCCTCCCAAACCAGCTCCTCCCAGACCAGCTCCAAAAGCCTTGACTAGCATCAAGGCTACTATCAGTGATTAGGACACTGAGGGCCTCTGCTGTTCCAGGACTTTTTGTCATAATAAACCACTTATCAACCTGAGGCCCTGGGAGAGAACACCCCCAGCTCCATAGCTACAGTCAGAAGTCGCAGATTAAAGAAGAGAATAACAGTTAGATTGTCTAATCAGACAAATCTGATTCAAATCCCCTGCAAACAGATAAAGTCAGGTCCTGCTCAAACAGACTTCAAACTTGCACTGTTCAATGTCAGGTCTTTGGGAAACAAATCTTTTTTAATTAATGATTTTATAACTTCAAATAAGCTTGATTTTATGTTTTTAACAGAAACATGGTTAGACAGCAGTACTGGAAATGCGGTCCTTATTGAATCCACCCCATCGAATTTCACATTTTTATCCAAAATACGGGAAAACAAATGGGTGGTGGTGTATGTGCCTTTCTTAGGGATAATATTCTTATCCAGAAGCTATCACTTGGAGAGTTTTCATCATTTGAGTATGTGTCATTCAAAATGGAGTTGAGGTTTTCTCCATCTATTTTATATGTAGTTCTTTACAAACCACCCCAACAGTGTCATGATTTTATTAATGAGTTTACTGAAATGCTTTCGGTTATTTGTACAGAATTTGAACAAATAGTCATATCTGGTGATTTTAATGTGCATGTGGATAATGTTTGTGACAGAAATGCCAAAGAACTTTCTACTATTCTTGATACTTTTGGTCTTTGTCAGCATGTTAATGAGCCGACCCATAACAGAGGTCACACTCTGAACCTGGTCATTACTAAAGGTGTTCATATTTCAGATGTCACTGTGATTGATGTTGCTCTATCTGATCATTCATGTGTCTTTTTTCATCTATCCATAATTCCAAAAGTTGCTGTTGGACCTACACTTGTACAGAAGAGACACATTGATAATAACACCAGGACACAGTTTATGGAGGCAATCAGGTTTGAAAATGCCTCATCAGGTCAAGTTGATGATTTGTTGAATTGTTATACTTCAGGTGTTTTAAATGTTATGGACACCATTGCTCCTGTTAAGGTTAAAGTGATCAGGACGAGGCAGAAGGCTTCATGGAGCAATGCTCACTCATTCAGGGCACAGAAAAGGGAATGCCGAAAAGCGGAAAGAAAATGGCGTAAATTGAAACTCTTAATTCATTATGAGGTATACAAAGAAAATTTGCATGTTTTCAATCAAACTTTGCAAAAAGAAAGAGAAATATTCTTCTCAGGGATCATCAACAGCAGTAACAACTCACGTGTCCTGTTTGCTACAGTATAGATTAACAAACCCTCCAGCTCCATTTCCTCCAGAATTAGTTTCCACCACTAAATGCAATGAGTTTGCACTGTTTTTCAACGACAAGGTTCAAGGCATTAAACATGTGATACAGTCCAAAGAGCATAAAACAACACTGCAGCCACCTAGGAGACACTTGGTTGGTTTAACACACTTTACACAAATTAATGACAGAACAATTGAAAAAACTGTCTCCAGCCTGAGTTCATCCACCTGCTGCCTCGATGTTTTACCCACTAGATTTCTAAAATCAGTACTAAGCAGTTTGTTACCACAACTCACTGATATAGTCAATAATTCCTTACAGTCTGGAACATTTCCAAGGGCCTTAAAAACTGCTGTCATTAGGCCTCTCCTAAAGAAGAGCAGTCTTGATGCTACAGTGCTCAACAACTATCGGCCCATATCAAACCTGCCATTTTTATGGAAAGTCATCGAAAAAGTTGTATATCAACAACTTAATAACTTTCTATTACTTAACAACTGCTTTGATCCTTTTCAGGCCCTATCACAGACTGAGACTGCACTTATCAAAGTCACAAATGACATCCGTATGAACACTGACGCAGGCAAAGTCTCTGTCTTAGTTCTGTTGGACTTGAGTGCTGCGTTTGATACAGTGGACCATGAAATCCTGTCACAAAGATTAGAGGAATGGATAGGTATCACTGAAACTGCCCTTAAATGGTTTCAGTCCTATCTTGAAGACAGGAAGTACTTTGTTTCGGTTGGTAACTGTGTAATTAGTCCAAATGGCCCTGACATGTGGGGTTCCACAGGGGTTTATCTTGGACCTCTATTATTCAATCTCTACATGCTTCCTTTAGGCCAGTTATTACGCAGCTGTAACGTATCCTACCGAATTATGCAGATGACACTCAGATTTACATTTCACTCACAGCAGGTGAAAATGGACCAATCCATTCACTGTGTCACTGCATCGAACAGATTGACATGTGGATGCAAAATAATTTTCTCCAACTTAACAGAAACAAGACTGAACTGAACATCTTTGGGCCACAGAAACAAAGAGAAAGTGTCAGCAGTCACCTCGCGTCTCTTTCTCTAAAATCTAAAAATCAGGTTAGAAATCTAGGGGTCATCATGGACTCAGACTTGAATTTCCACAGTCACATTAAGTCAATTACATCATCTGCATTTTATCACCTCAAAAACATTTCCAGAGTCAAAGTGATAATGTCTCAACCAGACTTAGAGAAACTTATCCATGCTTTTATCTCCAGCAGGTTAGATTACTGTAACGTCCTGCTCACTGGTCTCTCAAAACGAGGGTTAAGACAGCTGCAACTTATTCAGAACGCAGCTGCTCGGGTTCTAACTAAAACCAGGAAGTACAACCACATTACGCCAGTTTTAAAATCTCTGCACTGGCTTCCTGTTGCTCAGAGAATAGACTTTAAAACAGCACTGCTGGTTTACAAGTCTCTAAATGGTTTAGCACCAGAATATATCTCTGACATGCTAGTTACTTATGAACCTCCTCGGACTCTGAGAACATCTGGGACAGGCCTTCTGCTCGTGCCCAGAGTTAGAACTAAACAGGGTGAAGCAGCGTTTAAGTTTCATGCAGCAAAAATCTGGAACAGCCTCAACTTTAACAATGTTCAAGGGGAGGTTAAAAACCTTCTTCTTTAGCTCCGCCTACACTACAACTTAGTGTTTTTTTCTTTTATCTGCACTCTTCTTTTTAAAAAGTTTTTAATTATTTCTTATGTTTCTTAATATAAATCTTGTAAATTGTCTTTTATTCCTGTAAAGCACTTTGAGTTACCCAGTGTATGAATTGTGCTATATAAATAAAATTGCCTTGCCTTGCCTTAAAGGGTAACTAAACCCCTGGTCAGAGCCTAACTCCACCCACTCACAAAATTTTAAAAATGCTGGAAAAGTGGGCAGAGCCCAGCAATGACAGAGGGGACTAACCGAGGGCGGAGCACAGCGGGGGCGTGAACCTGAGACCCGCAGTGACGGATTGATTGACAGCAGCTGTCAGACTCGCAAAGATGTAGACTTGAAGGAAGCGAGTAGCTTTGCTACGGAGCGGTCCTTCTAAGTGGAGGACATTTCTGTGCACACAGGGCAAGAGCCTTATCAGTTTGTGCCACTGGCTCAAACTGCGGTCTCAACAACTCCCAAAGTTAAAGAGCGAAGTCTTGCAGCACAAGACAGAATGGGGCCAGTGATAAAACGTTAGCATTGTCTAATTTAGGCTAATGCTTAGCAAATGCTAACAAAGTTTCAGAAATTGCAAACCTATGCATTTAGTTTGATTTTGGTTTGATTTAGTGTTACACACAAAACAGAGATTTCAAGTCTCCTCTACAACTGTTAAAAACTCTTGTCTTGCAGCTCACTGGTCCTGGGAGAGAATGTGTTATAGAGATACTCAAGGTATAGCTATGAAATAAGACCAGTGTCAAGTTCAGTTAATTTAATAAGTATTATGCAAAAAAGACACAAACCTAACCAAATATAATATTTACATCCCAACAAAGTAGTGATAAACATTGTTTCTCATGTTGTAGGTAATGCACAGGTGTGACAGGTTGGTGAGTCGGCTGCATAACAGTCCATCCAGACTTTGAGGCAGTAGCACTAAACCCCTGTGTTACAGGCTCTAACACTTGTACTGTAGTGTTACACTTATCTTCAGCTTTTTGGTGAGACGTGGTTAAACAGGGTAGTTCCAGGAAGAAGAGAGCAATGTTTTTATAAATAAGTAAATTTAATGTTTTACCCTCCACTTACACATACTGTACATGTGCACCAGCTCTTTCAGCGGTTATAGACACCTGTCTGCTGCAGAGTGGTCAGGTGGAGCTGGGGAGACCTGGGCCAGCAGGTACAGGTCATACCTCCTTGACTCACAGACGATTCCAATACTGGATTTATAAATATAGTTGGTATATAAAAATTGAAATAGAAGAAACAGTTATATATGAAGAAACAGTTATACCTGAAGTTACACACAAAACAATTGTTTAAAAACATGCATTATAAAATCAGCTATACAACTCAAAATGATCATGAATCAACATAAACATTTACAAAAGAATGTCTAAATGACACCCTTTTCTCAAACTGCCTTTACATAATTCTTATATTCTTTAGAGATTGTTCTTACAGTAAGCATTTATATTGATATAATATTTTATATATACACACTTAATTTAAATAAAAAATAAATGTCATAGTAAATTCTCATACATCATTTCAAGGCAGGTCCAAACTTTGTAAATCGTGCACAGTCAGAGGCTTTTTACTTTGTGTTTGAAAGTCACTGTCAGTTGCACTTATTGGAGCGAAGATGGTGAAATGCAAGAGCCAGACTTACACAGGCTGATCATAACTTCATGAGCTGTTCCAAAATTTTTAAGAATCTTGAGTGTGTTCAACAGTGTATTAGTGTTTACATTAGTCTAAATGTAGTCAGCAAAGTAAAGCTAAGTCTCAGAAACTATAGCGCTAACTGCAGTTTTCAGAGTCTGAATCTAAGATGATAGACAGCAGCAAACCTGAAGATGAAGTATCTTCAACAGTGAAGTGACGCAGGAACAGTTACCAGGTCCTGAAAATAAAATAAACATATAAACATGATTTTATTTCTTAAATTAGACCATTTTAATGACAATAAAATGATAGATTATCACACACCTCATGTGTTCTTGTTAGAGTATTTAAAACAAGTAATTGCACTATAACAGTAAAACAAACAAAACAAACTAAAGAATGGGAATAAATGCATCACCTTCAGCAATGGACACCTCACACCGTTTCCTCATTATTGGAGTAGAGCTAGTCCTGGGACACTCTGGCAGCTCCATCAGTGTCTGTGTCACATGACACACTCCTATTAGGCGTTCTGGCCTGGGTGGCTGCAAAAACAAGAGTTTAACAAATGATTTGTTATCTTGATTATATGATGAGACCCAAACATCTCGGTCCACAACTCACAAAAACTGCACAATCCCTAAAAGATGCTCTGCCTTTGCACAATCAGCCTTTTCATTTCAAACCATCAAACAATGGAATCAGATCCTAGACAGTCTGAAGTTCTAAATCTGGTACAACGCATATCTTTTCTTGTGGGATTAATGTATTTGTACATGGTGCCTGAGAAATAAAGAATAAAACTAAACATACAAAAGCTTCACAGAATTCAAACTCACCTTTGCTTCTCCCAATAGGCTTCACATTTGCCTGCACACCTGCAGATCTGCAGCGACTGTTCCTACTATTGTGGCCGCCCTCTACCGACCGCCAAAGTCAAACAAGGATTTTATTACAGACTTCACACACAACACTCCTCACACATCGATCCACACTCTCATCCAACATAATATAACTGGGGGACTTGAATATTTACATGGACATTGTCAATAACACTCTCACTAAAGATTTGACATCCTGTTTGGACAGTTTTGGAATTCAGCAATTTGTCGATTTTCCCACACACACGAAAGGACATATTCTGGATCTCATCTGCTTCTCTGGCATTACACCTGCTAACTGTAAAGCAAAGTACCTCCCATTCTCTGATCACTCACTGCTCTTATTCAATGTTAATTTGTCACTATCCAAATCCAACCCCCCACGCACTATAATAGTTCCGCAAAATTATTGACATTGACTTGGACAACTTATCCCTTCACATTGACAACCTCCCCTGTACAGACAACCTTCACTCCCCTGAACAATTACTCTCACACTACAATACACACCTCCATAGCATCCTAAATAAGGAGATCTGTCTCATTTACTCACTCTGCACCCTGGTTCACTCCAGACACTCAAGACAGTTAAAAGCAAAAGGATGGCAACTGGAAAGATTATACAGAAAAACTGGACTTACTGTGCACAAGGACATGTACTCAAACCACACTCTCCACAGAGACTGCATTTCCAAAGCCAAATCCACACACTACTCCGGTTTAATAAATTCAAATCAAGGTAACTCCAAGGCTCTTTTCTCACTCATTACTAACATCACAAAGCCTCCCGACTCACTTCCCCCTCACCTTTACTCCTCAGATTTTTGTAATACACTTGCCTCATTTGTCATATCAGAAATTCACCACATTCACCAGCAACTCACCCCCCTCTGCCCCTTACTCACCTAACCCTATTCCATCTACTTCTATCCATTCATTTTTCACATTCTCCATTCCCTCTGTTTACCAGATTTCAACTCAAATTCAAAAATATAAATCCTCCTCCTGCAAATTGGACCGCCTCCCAAGTATCCTCCTCAAAGCCACATTAGCTTCTCTGTCCCCTCTCATCACAAACATTATTCACGCCTCCCTCTCCTCTGGATCTGTTCCTCCTCTCTCAAAACTGCTGCTGTCACTTTGATAAAAAACCTGGTTCAGACCACACCAACCTTAATAACTTTCGCCCTATCTCTAATCTTCCTTTCATTGCTAAAATTCTGGAAAAAAAAACGTCGCTGCTCAAATTCACTCTCACTTATCTTCCAATAATCTTTATGAAAAATTCCAATCTGGCTTCCGACCCCTCCACAGCACTGAAACTGCCCTCCTTAAAATAACTAATGACCTAAGGCAATCAGTTCATCCAGCTCAAATCCCATTCTGTCCCCATCACCACAGGTGTACCTCAGGGCTCGGTACTAGGGTCCCTACTGTTCATCATCTACCTTCTCCCCCTTGGTCACATCTTCCAAAAACATAACATTGACTTCCACTGCTACGCTGATGACACCCAGTTCTACCTCTCAAACAAAACAAATTCTTCACTCTCACCCTCCTCCCTAATCAACTGCCTTTCTGAAATTAAATCCTGGTTCTCAACAAACTTCCTCAAGCTAAACAGTGATAAAACTGAACAGCTCCTAATAGGCACCAAAACACCTAAACAAAATTAATAACTTCTCCATTACTTTTGAAAACTCCACCATCACCCCTCCCGCAGGTAAAGAGTCTGGGTGTCATCCTCGACAGCACTCTCTCCTTAACTTCCCACATCAAAAATGTCACCCGCTCTGCCTACTTTCACCTCCGCCCTTACCTCACCCCTCACTCTAATGTCGTCCTTGTACACAGCCTTATCACCTCCCGCCTGGATTACTGCAACTCCCTTCTGTTTGGTCTCCCTCAAAAAGCCCTCCATAAACCTCAACTTGTCCAGAACTCAGCCGCCCGCATCATCACACGCACCCCCTCCACCAATCCCATCACACCCGTCCTGCAACAGCTCCACTGGCTCCCCATCACATAACACATCAACTATAAAATACTGCTCCTCACATTTAAAGGCATACACAACCTCGCCCCTCCATATCTCTCTGAGCTCCTCCACATCTCCACCCCCGCCCGCTCCCTCCAATCCTTCTCCTCTCTACGGCTCTCAGTCCCTCCTGCCCGTCTTGTCACCATGGGGAGTAGAGCCTTCAGTCGCTCTGCTCTCCAGCTTTGGAACTGTCTCCCCTCTGACCTCTGCAACACACACTGCCACATTTCATATCCAAACTCAAAACACATTTGTTCAGACTGGCCTACTCACTCCCACCATAACTGCACTGTCCTGTCATCAATATAATTGTTGTTTTTATTGTTGTTGTTGTTGTTTTTAATTTATTTTTAATTTATTGCTTTTAATTGTTGTTCTTGAGTATTTTAATGATGTGCTATTGTGTTTTTACTATTGTTGTAAGGCGATCTTGAGTGTCCAGAAAGGCGCGTTATAAATAAAATGTATTATTATTAATAATGTGTTCCACCTGTGCCTCATTGTATTCCCTTTATAGTCTGTGAGTTTTCCCCTGTCCTGTGCCAGATTGTCTCTACCCCTGTGTGAGCTTGCCAGCGTTTACTCATGTTTCTTGTATCAGCCTTCTAGTGTTTTTGACCATAGCCTTGTTTCGACCACGTCTTTGGGGTTTCGGACTTTGTACTTTTGCCCTGGTAATAAACCATTGTAAAACATCTGCATTGTGAGTCCTTTGCCGGTTCCTGTCACAGGAGGTGTTCATGAGAGTTGTCAATGAAAACCAGCAAGACTGCTATAAAGAATTACAAACTTAAAGAATGCAGGTGCCATTACATGAAACAGACACTGGTGGGAGCAAATGGAGAGAGCACAGTGAGTCCCTGCTCACTGCTAGTAATGTGTCACATTTAATTATGTTACCTTCATAAACATCAGCTGATTCTGCCTGAAGAAGCGTCTACTAATTATTAAAAAAAACAAGTGTGAAAAAGTAATTCATCTCCTGAACGTTTCACTGCCACCTTTTACTTGGTCGGACAAATGGAGCTTAGTGGAGCAAAGAAAGAAAGACAGTTCGACTTTACATTAACATTATAGTTTCTAGTTGAGAAAAGGAGTTAGTATACATTGCAAAACAGAAAGAATTCTCACAAACTAATACCACTGCACTTTGATGCTCTCCAGAGAATAAAGGCACCTTTGACCCCAAACTGCTGATGTGAGAAAAATAAAACACATTTTGAGTAAAAAGGTACAGTTTTCAAGTGTGTACAAACTCTCAGCAGCAGACCTTACTGCACATCTAGGACAAGTGTTGGCATTAGCAACTGTCACTGGAGACTTTTTCAACGCTGCAGCTTTGGGCTTTATTTAAATGCTGATGAGTTTTTTTAATTCCAGAGGAGTTCAAAGACATTGAATGTAAAGAGTGTTTCTTCAAAAAAAATTGTAATTTGTTTTGTAAAAAGGAATACAGTATAGCATCTATAATAAGACCTTAGGGGTATGTTTGTTTTGCATGACCCAGATTCATCTCATACAAAACATTTCCAACAAACAAATGCTTTAATTCACAATTCACTATTTCTACTGTAAACACTACATATTACGTTTATTTCTGCTGAAAGGACAGGAACTTGCAAGTTTGCTCTGGATTACCATTGCTTTTCTTATAGTCCCCAGGGTTTTACTCAGTCACTGATAAATGATAAATAACATATGTAGGATAAGCCTGTGAGTAGTTAGTGTTTTCATATAGTTTCAAATATGCATAAGATACTTTTAAAAGAAAATAGGTTATGGAAGGTTGAGGTTTGCTCAATGATAAAAACTGAAGAAATATCAACCATTGTTTAGACTCAAACAGTCAGACTGTCAGACTGAATTGGATTGGTGTCAATTGGAGCAAATCAGTTTATATAAAAACAAAGAGCTGAGGGTTTACCGAATGACTGACAGTAAAATTGAATAGAAGAGAAGTGAGTGATGACAAACATATTGACCCCAAAGCTCTAATTCAGTTTCCTTTTTTTCCTCAAATAAAAGTGTAGACAACCCCATTTAGCCGCACTAAAAGAATTAATGGGCTTAGCCTGGATTAGCCAGCAGCCATAAAAGCGCTCAGAGAGACAGTGAAAGAAGTAGAGCCAGAATATGGGTTAGCTCAACTCCATCAGCATCTCTTACCCATGTCATGTAGCTACTGTAGCAAAAAACAATCAATCCAAGACTGATGCAATACAATGATTTGGTGAAGAGACTGTAGTGGAAGCTGACAAGGCCCAGGTAGAATAAGCATTTAAACGTGCACGAGGTCAGAGAGTGCGGCTCACCTGTGGGTCCGAGCGAACACGTGGGCAGAGATGGACTTGTCCCGCAGGTTAGGCCGCAGTAGGATGTCCTCATGGCAGGTGAACTGGTGGCTCTGGACATTACCGAGGAAGCAGCAACTATGTGTCACTCATAACCTATGCTTACAAAATAATAAAGGCTGAACGCTAATCAGAGCGACGTTTAAGCGCACCGCCACGTACGTGCGTCACTGAATATGGCAGTACCATACAAGGTCTTGAATGTTTCTTGTAATAGCTCTAGGATGAGAGGTTAGCGTATTTAATTGAAAATGCAGCATCTCAAATGGTTAATGTGGAAAATCATATAATTGATACAGAGTGACTTTCACTCGACGTTTTCTTCCCTCTGTTATGATTATTATTAAGTGAAATTGATAAAATTTGTTTGTAGGGGTCCAAAGTTTTAATATTATCATAGATTATCATGGAATATAATTGTAATGTTAGCGGACGCCGAATTTCTACAAATGTATGAGTGATATTTTCGGGAAAAGATGGCGCCTGAGCTGACATTCTAAATTGGAATGCGTGAGAATTTTCATTTTATTTCCATGAAACCAACTGTTGTGGTTTTAATTGAGATGTCTCAGGTGTGATGCAGGTTAGTGCAGGAGCAGTCAGACTGAAGAGAACTAATTGTGTGTTAAACACTAATAACAGCTCCATTAGGCATAAAACTCTATAAATGTTTGGCCCAAGTGACCAGTTCAATTAATTTATGAGAAAAAGATAAATGTAGTTTTTTTATAACACAATTGCCTACTGCAGCCTGCACAAGTATAAACCTGATTTTAAAATAGATTATTTTATATAGGTTTTAGAACAGTCTTCCTATGGTAGCTTATCCTATATCCCTCTAATTAGATTGTGTTTAGTTATTTTTATCTACACTTTTATTTTTGTTGCTAATGTATTTACTATTATTACTATTGTGTTTATGTATGGATACATGCAAAGCACTTTGTAACTTTGTTTTAAAAAGGTGCTATATAAATAAAGCTTTTATTATTATTATTATTATTATTATTATTATTATTATTATTATTATTATTATTATTATTATTATCATTGTTATTAAAAAGATAAAAAATATTCTTCCAAACACTGCAGGAAATGGAAAATATTGATATTTTTAATGTTATACTAAAAAGTTTATCTTTATGTTCTCCACAGACGACTTCCCTCGGACGATGGATGTCGGACCCGCTGACGGTTTCATGGATCTTGGTGGTATTGCGGACGCCCTCAGCTACATCTCCTCTGATGAGGGTGAGTATGAGGTAATTCGTCCCGTGTCTTTATATCCTAGCCTCTCCCCCGTCTCATCTGATGAAGAGGAGGAGGAGCAGGAGGAAGACTCTGAAGAAGAGGACTCTGGTTACGAGGGCTCTGATGAAGATGAAGATGTCCATTGTTTTCAGCGTCCGGAGTTTTGGCGTGACTGGCGCCAGAGGGAGCCTCCTGCTGAAGCTGGAGAACTGGTGATGCGGCCCCCCGCTCCCTTTCTTCAGCAACCAGCAGGAACTCCTCCTCCAGCGTTCAGCTGTCTCTTTGAAGAGGTTCCTGAGCCTGCCCTGGCTCCCACTCCCGCTCCTGCTGATTCCTCCCCAGCCTCACTGGATCCAAAGCGGTCCCTTGAAGAGGATGACGGTGAGGAACCTTGCTCCAAGAGGCGACGTTGGGCCCAGGCTGAAGAACGCAGTGACGATCCAGCGTTCAGCTGTCTACAGAGGATCTTTGAAGAGGTTCTTGAGCCTGCCCTGGCTCCCGCTTCTGCTCCTGCTCTTTCCTCCCCAGCCCTCACTGGATCCACAAAACGGTCCCTTGAAGAGGATGACGGTGAGGAACCTTGTTTCAAGAGGCTACGTTTGGCCCAGGCTGAAGAAAGCACGGACGATCCATCCCCATCAACCTCTGCTGGGTCCAGCGGCTTCACCCGTAATTTCCACCACCACCTGGATTCAGAAGACTCCGAATAGAAATTCTGTATAATCCACTGTAGATAATTCTCTTAGGCTCTTTGTTCGGCATTGTCGAACAGCAACATCAAACCGGAGCCTATTTCCGTCATATCCGTTTTTTGTTCTTTTTTTGTTACCTTTAGTACTAGTGTGTGTAAAAAAAAAAAAAAAAAAAAAAAAAAGATTTCCACTAAAAATTTTCTAAAAGGCAAGGAATATTATGTAGGATTTTTTTAATATTATTGTTTACTTAGGATTAATGGTAAAATATTATTGAACACAAATACAAGAAATCTAAAAATCTATGTGAAACTCATTAGTGTTAACTCGAGTAACAAAACCAGACTGTTTTGTTACTACTTTTTCAAGGATTTCCTCCAGAGTACGCCTTGCCTTGATGTTATACTTTATTCCTCCCTTATTGGGAGAATGTACATAGTTGTAATGGAGTTATGGGGTCGTCTACTAACTGGAGGGTTGATGGTGCGACCCCCTCCTCGCTTTATTTCCTTTTACAAGTACTTTAATATACGTTAAATGAATTTGCTTTTTCTTCTTGCCACACCAGGCTAATGTACTTAATATTCCTGTAAAGAAGTTTTAGGTTATAATGGTGTAACTGGTCTGGATGTAGAGGGGGTTGTCCACTGAACCGGAGGGTTGGCGGTGCGAATCCCCTCTTTCTTGCTTTATTTGTTTTTCTTATAGTAGTACATATAATGTTAAGTTAAATTAATATGCTCTTTTTTCTTCCAATAGAGTGTGTGTGTGTGTGTGTGTGTGTGTGTGTGTGCGCGTGTGTGTGTGCGTGTGTGCGTGCGTGCGTGCGTGCGTGCGTGCGTGCGTGCGTGCGTGCGTGCGTGCGTGCGTGCGTGTGTGTGTGTGTGTGTGTGTGCAGAGGGTTGTCCACCAACTGAAGAGCTGGTAGTGCGATCCTCGCTTTAAAATATTAAAATAAGGAATATTATGTAGGAATTAAAAGAAAATGCTTGTACCTACTGGTACATCAAGTAATCAAACACAAAAAGGACCATTGCACAGGAGGCACAGAGGTTTTCACAAATCTTAGTCGTCCTTTTGAAGTGGTCAAGTTAGAAGTCAAAAGAAGCAGTGTAGAGTAAGAAGGTAGAGTATATCACCCACTAACTGGAGAGCTGGTGGTGTGATCACATGACCTCTTTGAATTGTAGTAAGTAGTAAGTAATTGTTAAAGGTAAAGGTAAGAAATGTCGTTAGATTTTCATCATTTCCTGTTATTTCCTGTTTACTGTAATACTCACAATGTCTATTCTTTATTATGTTAAATTAAAATATAGAGGGCTGGGACATTCAAGACAGAGGTATACAGCTTATCCTGTTAAGGGTCAGGGGAGGCTGGAGCCCATCCTGGCTGCTTTGGCTGTGAGGCGGGGTACACCATGAACAGTCACCAAATAGATGCAGGGCTAAAAGAACAGACAACCCACCTTCAATCACCATGAGAAATGTAGAGTCACCAAAAAAACAACAACAAAAATATATATATCTCCAAGGCCTCTGGTAGTGGACCCAAGCTCGAAGGATGAGACCACCCGGAGGGTGAAGGACAATAGCTCTGGAAAAAATTAGGAGACCACTGCAAAATGATCAGTTTCTCTGGTCTTACTATTTATAAGTATGTGTTTGGGTAAAAGTTACATTTTTGCAGTGGTCTCTTAATTTTTCCAGAGCTTTATATATATATATATATATATATATATATATATATATATATATATATATATATATATATATATATATTCTAATGAAGTATATATATATATGTACTTCATTAGAATGCAAATAATGTATCTTTTGCACTGTAATGAAGTATTTCTCTGATTTAGGTATTTCTCCAGAGACGTGGCTGAGGACAACACAGATGTACCCTGCCCCTGCCCCAGTAAGTATTTTATAAATCTATATGGTTTAAGTCTAATCAAAGCAGTATATTTCACCATGAACGTTTGTGCATTTTGCAGCCAGGAAGAAAAAATGAAGAGTTGTCCAATCCTGCCTGAATACAACCTGCCTGTGATCCTGTCTGGTTTGGAGGATAAAACCTAGGGAACCTAAAACACCTTTCCTGATGAAATGTCCATCTACTAAACCCAGAGGAACCCAGATTCCTGGAAACGTGCTCCTAACACCGGTAAGAAAAAAGCTTGGTTTAATACTGTTAGAATATTTTTTTTTTTTTTTTTTTTTTTTTGGTGGCCCTCTTTTTGTTGTAGTTCCAAATGAAATGGTCCTGTGCTTTCAGTGGAGAAAACATGCCCTTCTTCACATCAAAGATGAGCTACTCTGCAGCAGCGTCTCCAGATGACACAACAACAAACACAGCATGTGACGATGGGAAGAAGAAAGAAGAAGAAAGCATCTGGAGAAGAAAGGAGGACCAGAAGACTACACAGAAGATTTTAATATAAATTATTTTTAAATAAATAACATGAACTAAAGAACTCAACCATTCTGTTTTAATTTTAAAATCTTATGATTATACACAATAAATGGTCTGAATACAATCTTAATTATTTGAAGTATATCTTTCTGTGCTCAGAAGTCTAATTTAATTACTTTCACTGTATTATACAGAACACATGATATTCATGAAGGTTGTTAGTTACACCTAAACAGCCAAACATGTCTCAAAGCACCTTAAAAACAACAGTCGACCAAAGTGCTGAATTTAAACTCTATTGACATGTTGGAGAGTGGGAGGGTAAATTAAAATTGATACTAACCACAACTCTTTAGGACTGTCAGAAAATAACAAAACAGTTTCATTAGTCAGCAGTGAATCTGACTTGATTATTGTATTTATTTCAATACATTTGGTAAAAGTTAAACAGAGCAGCTGAGTCACATTTACTCAGCCACAGCAGCTACAATTACATTTATTTAAAATGTCATTTCAATACACTATTTATTTTTTCACTTGATGAAAGAAGTACTCTTCCTACTAGAACCAGTTCAACATAGTTGGGGGCTGTGTTGTTGGTTTTAATGTCGAAGCTCTCACAGAGACCACCTGGGAATGGTTTTATGAACGTTTCAAGTTTGCAGCAGCAGTCTGTGCAGTCAATAGGAGGCCTACAGTCTCAGTTTGAGCCTGACATTTTCTCACTAATGGTAGTTTGTATTGACACAAGGTCATTTTTTCCCTCCAATAGACTATATATGTGTATTATTCATTATATAAATAACCTTAATATAATTTTTAAACTGAGGTGATCAATGCTCAGAAGACACACAGAATAAATAAACAAAGCAGATCCACAGTCAGAACAGGGAGCCCACTGTGCTTTTGTGTTTCACTGAGATCACTGTAATGGCTGGTTTTTAAGGGAAAATGCTTAGAGTAGGTATGAACCATTATATGATGATACACAGGTGCATCTAATTATATTGATGCTTTTTTCCCCCAAACATTTAACTTTCAAAACAGCTTCCCTTACTTGTAATGTACTTTATCCTTTATGATCAGACAGAAGCCTAACAATGGGCAGATGATACCCCCTGGTGGGTCAACAAAGCGTTGATAAAAAAAATAATTTAGGAGTCAAACAAACATGACATCTGTAGGTAAACATTTTTAAAGACTTTTAAAATTGGACTACTTTCTTTGTCGTACCAATAAATGAATCACAGCCTACCTGCTTATACTTCCTATTCACACAGAGAACCAGCCTCTGAAACCATTTCAAAACAGAGAGAAGAGGAGGAAATAAATGATTAATAAGGCTGAACTGAAAAATGAGCCACATTTTCAATAAGCCATCCTTCGGGTGTAGTTTTTTTTAATAAACAGAGACATTAAAGGTTCTGAGGCTGCGACACAGGGGTCTTTGTGACATGTCAAACTCAGGTGTGACTAAAAACATTAACACAGGCTGTGTGCTATGAACGTGGAGCAGCTCCTGTTTATCTGAGACTGAGCCAATCAAACAGGACTGTACACTAACTTTGTGTCAATAATATGCAACAACAACAACATGCAGGTGCGTTTAAAAACAAGCGTAATACTTTCCTGAAAGCAATATTTTGTACCAGAAGTTACCAAACAGTGAAGTCTGCTAGACACATAATCTAGACAAATGAAGGTTACCTTGTACTGCAGCAAAATTAATATTTAACATAATACAAGATGTGTAGAAGCACCTTAAAAAGGTTTTGCTCTTCTTTAGGTTCTTTTGTTTCCAGTTTGGCAGGACATTGAACTCCACTCGACTCATTCCCAAAAGTGTCTGAAAAGTGTCAGTGACAGTGAATGCCACGGCCGTCCCAGACATTATAAACTACAGTATTATAAACCACATAGACATTCAGTGTCTTACCTCTAAGTCCTCATCAGACAGGTAGTCCTCCAGGCACAAGGGCTCCACACCCTCAGGTAGTGGCTTATTGGTCAGCTCCTCGATGGAGTACTGCTCCTTACTGAGCTTTGCTAGAGCCTCCTTCACTAAGATCACTTTGTTCTTAAGGCTCTCATGCTGAACACAAACAGATGTGTCTTAGTAAGTGTATGCATATGTTAAATGTTAATAATAATACCAACTCCTGAAAGAGTGGGAATTGTTTTAAGGAACCAAGGATTTCAAACGTTCCTCACCTTTGAGGCAACAATGTCATCATTGTCCCAGTTTGGGAATATGTTTGTGAATGTTAGGGGCTCACATCCTGCTAAGACTAGATAGGCCTGTGGGGGGCGCCGAGGATTCTTTTTTGCAAATCACACAGCAAGCTCAGATTAATACTTGAATACTTCACTACAATTCAATCCATACACCTAACATAGTCGTAATGAACATGTGTGACCTCTGACCTTTGCAGAACTGCATCACAGTCTCCACACTTCCTCTCATGGTCCCAATGTATTTTAGCAGAACCTGTAAACTGGCAATCATCAGGCTGCCAGCCCTGCCACAGATACACCTCCATCCTGTTGTCCAGCAGGCACAGAGCTGGGACAGGCACAACAAGAGAGGTTAGGATTTGCATTAAGAACATTTGGTAATAAATTAATCATTTACATGTATAATTTTATACAAGCTTATTGGGAGTTGGACTTTTATGTATTTCACTGGAATCCTTTTCACTGTTTATGTGTGTAATATCATTTTCATGTAATTTAATTTTTGTCACCTGGTTGTTGTGCTGAATAAAGGGTTTCCTGCAGGAAAGGCAAGGCCATGACCCCCTCAGTGACTCTGGCGGGATACAGCTGCTCCTCCCGTTCAAACGCCCCTGAACTGGCACTGAGCTGGAACCGCCGCGGTTTGTAGTTGTACTTTCCTGGATCTGAGAACAACACATACTTTAAGTCATATCCTGCAGACAGTAGGCCATTAATGCTATTAATTAAGCTCTCTTCTTGTTGTTCAGCTGTTATTAGTTCAATAGCACCTTGACCAAAACCATTGCGGCAGATGGACTGTGTTGAAAGTGAGCAAAATGAGGATGTACCTTGCAGCATACAGTCGTAGGCCTTCTTGTCTTGTGGGCCAAGAGCTTTTAAGAACTCAGCAGGTTCACGCCCTTCATCTACCTCTTCAACTTTTAGAGTGCTCAAATCTAATTCGGTCGGCCACCTTAAAGTGAAACAAAGACATTTTAATTTCCAGTTTTCAAGCTCACAGAGACATTAGGCTTTATTATGCAGGGCTGAGGGACTTGACCTCTTTCTGTAACAAACAGATGCTCTAGAAGGCCAATACAATTCTTACTTTATCTCCAACATTATTCATTTTATACATTTTTTAAATATCTTAATTGTTTTAGACTCCTTTATTTTTTAGAATGACATTTTAATTGATTTGCTGAGAAATGTTAAGTTTAACGAATTATGGATTATTGAGAGGAAATGCTGGAGCCTTGAGAAAATAAATGGTTGTGTTGCTCTGTTACATGTAATTGCCTGAATTACCCAGCAGGTGGAGATTGTACACCGTATGGTGATTGCAAGATATTATAATGCAACAAGAAGAGGGTTAAAAGAAAGAAAAAAAGAAAGAACTGCCCCAGCGTTAACTTTTCTCAATTTCGTATTTTTATTTATTAGAATGCAACACCACAAATGTCCTTAAAATATTTCCTAAACTGAGATTTAATCATGCAGTTGACGTCCAATGCAAAGAATGAATGAGCTCATTTTCAACACTGCCCAAAACTATATGTTTATTATTGGTTTGTGAATAAGATGGAATTGTGACGTTTATGCTTTATTCTTGTACTAGAAAAGTCGATGGAAAACTGATTGAGGTTGGGTACTCAATGGTTAGAGTAGCTAATAGCAGAATAAAACTTACTTGGAGAATTCTAAAAGCACTTTTATGTCAAAAGTAAAGCAGTACATGAAAAGTATTGCTAACATGTTTACACCGACAGAGACCAATGAATTAATGACTGCATTGAGCGCGAGGCCTCTGTCTCGACCAATCAAAACCCGCAGCCTGTCCATTAACAGCGCTCATTAAGACATCAGTAGCACCTGCGGTACTTGCTCATTGTGTGCTATTTAATGTCGCATGTGTCGGAGTCAGACAGTGTTTCTCTGTCGGAGCTGAGGAAATGGGAGCTGTGTGGCCTTTGTGTTTCTACGTGCTCACTGTCGGAGTGGCCGCAGGTCATTATAATCTTTAAAAACACCACCACATTTCTAATTCAAACTGTTCAATATACTTCATTGAGTACCTTTCTCCCTGTTGTTTATCAGTTGGCAGCTCGGACTCCAGCTGGACCGAATTAAAACAGAGCGAGACCAGTAAATAAAAATCATCTCTATAAATGTATTAAACTTCTAAACCTGACTTGAACATTACTTTTTATTTCCACATACAGATCTGTCGGCTAATGAGATTTCCATGAAGAATGTTCAGCTACTCCAGTCAATGGTTTCCAGGACAGATCACGAAGGTGAGTTATGTTAGTTTTCTCTTTCTGTGTGTTTAAACTTTAACTTAGTCAAAGCCACTGAGACTAAATCAAACAGTCCAGTAACTAGGGCTAAACGGATGGTGTTGACACATTAAAATGCAGAGCCATGTGTCAGTTTTAATATATTTGTTGTCTTCTAGTACAACTCCAAACCAATGAAGTGGAGGCTGTGACACACATTAGTCCTCAAGTCAGTAAATCTTGCCACTCCACGACTGAGGCTGGAACCAAGGTAAGCTCCACCTGTGTTCCTGGTACCACTGACGGTAACAATGGTGTTGCACAAAGATTCATAAAGACAAATAATAAAATATACGTAATTCCATATTGAAGGCTTGTGTGTCTAGTGTCTCAGACAAGTTCACCTGACCATGCCCTATATGCATAGATGCCCAGTAGGCTACAGCTACTAAAAGATCGACTAATATGGACTGAGGCTTATTTCATGATTTTTAGTTTACTACATTTAAACTGCTTTTGGTATTTGAGTACAAAGCTGTCTCTTCTGAGACGAGCCTGGAGCGCGCGCACACAGGCGAAGTAAATCGGCAACAAATGCGAGTGTTGGATCAAATATTCAACCATGTTCACACCCTAATACG
>CM044555.2:28172618-28284393 GCA_024416835.2 Perccottus glenii | reverse complement strand
TCCCTCCAATAGACTATATATGTGTATTATTCATTATATAAATAACCTTAATATAATTTTTAAACTGAGGTGATCAATGCTCAGAAGACACACAGAATAAATAAACAAAGCAGATCCACAGTCAGAACAGGGAGCCCACTGTGCTTTTGTGTTTCACTGAGATCACTGTAATGGCTGTTTTTTAAGGGAAAATGCTTAGAGTAGGTATGAACCATTATATGATGATACACAGGTGCATCTAATTATATTGATGCTTTTTTCCCCCAAACATTTAACTTTCAAAACAGCTTCCCTTACTTGTAATGTACTTTATCCTTTATGATCAGACAGAAGCCTAACAATGGGCAGATGATACCCCCTGGTGGGTCAACAAAGCGCTGATAAAAAAATTATTTAGGAGTCAAACAAACATGACATCTGTAGGTAAACATTTTTAAAGACTTTTAAAATTGGACTACTTTCTTTGTCGTACCAATAAATGAATCACAGCCTACCTGCTTATACTTCCTATTCACACAGAGAACCAGCCTCTGAAACCATTTCAAAACAGAGAGAAGAGGAGGAAATAAATGATTAATAAGGCTGAACTGAAAAATGAGCCACATTTTCAATAAGCCATCCTTCGGGTGTAGTTTTTTTAAATAAACAGAGACATTAAAGGTTCTGAGGCTGCGACACAGGGGACTCTGTGACATGTCAAACTCAGGTGTGACTAAAAACATTAACACAGGCTGTGTGCTATGAACGTGGAGCAGCTCCTGTTTATCTGAGACTGAGCCAATCAAACAGGACTGTACACTAACTTTGTGTCAATAATATGCAACAACAACAACATGCAGGTGCGTTTAAAAAACAAACGTAATACTTTCCTGAAAGCAATATTTTGTACCAGAAGTTACCAAACAGTGAAGTCTGCTAGACACATAATCTAGACAAATGAAGGTTACCTTGTACTGCAGCAAAATTAATATTTAACATAATACAAGATGTGTAGACATGTTTCTGACATGAAAATATGAAGTTATTTTACTGCTGAATGAATACTTTCAAAACCACAGGATTTGTTTTGTACATAATGTTATACACAATACCAAAAAAACATTCCTTTATAGTATAATACATATGTATAAAATGAGAGGGAGTTTTATAATACCATAAAAAGACAAAGGATTGCACATAATTGATAGTTCAATGACAGAAGGAGATAATTACTTTCTTTGGTAAAATTCAGAATACACTTTAACAAAATTGTACATATTTTTTATACATTACAAAAATAACAACATACTTTGCTTGAAATAAAAAAATGTAAAAACAATGGACATAATTACAGGCAGCATTAGGGACAAAAAGAAGCACCTTAAAAAAGGGTTTTGCTCTTCTTTAGGTTCTTTTGTTTCCAGTTTGGCAGGACATTGAACTCCACTCGACTCATTCCCAAAAGTGTCTGAAAAGTGTCAGTGACAGTGAATGCCACGGCCGTCTCAGACATTATAAACTACAGTATTATAAACCACATAGACATTCAGTGTCTTACCTCTAAGTCCTCATCAGACAGGTAGTCCTCCAGGCACAAGGGCTCCACACCCTCAGGTAGTGGCTTATTGGTCAGCTCCTCGATGGAGTACTGCTCCTTACTGAGCTTTGCTAGAGCCTCCTTCACTAAGATCACTTTGTTCTTAAGGCTCTCATGCTGAACACAAACAGATGTGTCTTAGTAAGTGTATGCATATGTTAAATGTTAATAATAATACCAACTCCTGAAAGAGTGGGAATTGTTGTAAGGAACCAAGGATTTCAAACGTTCCTCACCTTTGAGGCAACAATGTCATCATTGTCCCAGTTTGGGAATATGTTTGTGAATGTTAGGGGCTCACATCCTGCTAAGACTAGATAGGCCTGTGGGGTCCTCCCGTTCAAACGGCCCTGAACTGGAACTGAGCTGGAACCGCGGTTTGTAGTTGTACTTTCCTGGATCTGAGAACAACACATACTTTAAGTCATATCCTGCAGACAGTAGGCCATTAATGCTATTAATTAAGCTCTCTTCTTGTTGTTCAGCTGTTATTAGTTCAATAGCACCTTGATCAAAACCATTGCGGCAGATGGACTGTGTTGAAAGTGAGCAAAATGAGGATGTACCTTGCAGCATACAGTCGTAGGCCTTCTTGTCTTGTGGGCCAAGAGCTTTAAGAACTCAGCAGGTTCACGCCCTTCATCTACCTCTTCAACTTTTAGAGTGCTCAAATCTAATTCGGTCGGCCACCTTAAAGTGAAACAAAGACATTTTAATTTCCAGTTTTCAAGCTCACAGAGACATTAGGCTTTATTATGCAGGGCTGAGGGACTTGACCTCTTTCTGTAACAAACAGATGCTCTAGAAGGCCAATACAATTCTTACTTTATCTCCAACATTATTCATTTTATACATTTTTTAAATATCTTAATTGTTTTAGACTCCTTTATTTTTTAGAATGACATTTTAATTGATTTGCTGAGAAATGTTAAGTTTAACGAATTATGGATTATTGAGAGGAAATGCTGGAGCCTTGAGAAAATAAATGGTTGTGTTGCTCTGTTACATGTAATTGCCTGAATTACCCAGCAGGTGGAGATTGTACACCGTATGGTGATTGCAAGATATTATAATGCAACAAGAAGAGGGTTAAAAAGAAAGAAAAGAAAGAACTGCCCCAGCGTTAACTTTTCTCAATTTCGTATTTTTATTTATTAGAATGCAACACCACAAATGTCCTTAAAATATTTCCTAAACTGAGATTTAATCATGCAGTTGACGTCCAATGCAAAGAATGAATGAGCTCATTTTCAACACTGCCCAAAACTATATGTTTATTATTGGTTTGTGAATAAGATGGAATTGTGACGTTTATGCTTTATTCTTGTACTAGAAAAGTCGATGGAAAACTGATTGAGGTTGGGTACTCAATGGTTAGAGTAGCTAATAGCAGAATAAAACTTACCTGGAGAATTCTAAAAGCACTTTTATGTCAAAAGTAAAGCAGTACATGAAAAGTATTGCTAACATGTTTACACCGACAGAGACCAATGAATTAATGACTGTATTGAGCGCGAGGCCTCTGTCTCGACCAATCAAAACCCGCAGCCTGTCCATTAACAGCGCTCATTAAGACATCAGTAGCACCTGCGGTACTTGCTCATTGTGTGCTATTTAATGTCGCATGTGTCGGAGTCAGACAGTGTTTCTCTGTCGGAGCTGAGGAAATGGGAGCTGTGTGGCCTTTGTGTTTCTACGTGCTCGCGGTCGGAGTGGCTGCAGGTCATTATAATCTTTAAAAACACCACCACATTTCTAATTCAAACTGTTCAATATACTTCATTGAGTACCTTTCTCCCTGTTGTTTATCAGTTGGCAGCTCGGACTCCAGCTGGACCGAATTAAAACAGAGCGAGACCAGTAAATAGAAATGATCTCTATAAATGTATTAAACTTCTAAACCTGACTTGAACATTACTTTTTATTTCCACATACAGATCTGTCGGCTAATGAGATTTCCATGAAGAATGTTCAGCTACTCCAGTCAATGGTTTCCAGGACAGATCACGAAGGTGAGTTATGTTAGTTTTCTCTTTCTGTGCGTTTAAACTTTAACTTGGTCAAAGCCACTGAGACTAAATCAAACTTGAACGACAACTTGCAGGCAGTCCAGTAACTAGGGCTAAACGGATGGTGTTGACACATTAAAATGCAGAGCCATGTGTCAGTTTTAATATATTTGTTGTCTTCTAGTACAACTCCAAACCAATGAAGTGGAGGCTGTGACACACATTAGTCCTCAAGTCAGTAAATCTTGCCACTCCACGACTGAGGCTGGAACCAAGGTAAGCTCAACCTGTGTTCCTGGTACCACTGACGGTAACAATGGTGTTGCACAAAGATTCATAAAGACAAATAATAAAATATACGTAATTCCATATTGAAGGCTTATGTGTCTAGTGTCTCAGACAAGTTCACCTGACCATGCCCTATATGCATAGATGCCCAGTAGGCTACAGCTACTAAAAAGATCGACTAATATGGACTGAGGCTTATTTCATGATTTTTAGTTTACTACATTTAAACTGCTTTTGGTATTTGAGTACAAAGCTGTCTCTTCTGAGACGAGCCTGGAGCGCGCACACAGGCGAAGTAAATCGGCAACAAATGCGAGTGTTGGATCAAATATTCAACCATGTTCACACCCTAATACGTTTCGGTTAAGCTATGCTTTGACTCCAATGGTGTCCATGGTGGTAACGAATCCTGTTCAGGGGTTGAAGATTGACACTTGGCTTTCTGTTTGTTGAATGTACAGATTAATACGTCTTTATCACATCAGTTTGTTTTATATACATTCCCTCTAGTACAACGTTGAGCTTTCTTTTAATTCCTTTAATTTTATTTTTTTAAACCAGGCAAAGGGCTGCCATCGGCCCCACAGTCCTTGACCTGTCTGGGTTAGACATCATGGATTGCAATGTCCCTGTTTAACCGGGAGTATTGCTTGCACTGATGGCCATTTAGACCATAGCATAAACTGTCACTTACTTGGCATATGCTGACTCAAGATGGCCTAATGAAAAGTTAAATTATGCCCAACAGTTATTCCAAATACTTGGGTAATCCTCTTCTAATCTTAGTGATGAACAAACCCACATAAGCACTTGTGTAGCAAAATATTTTTAGAGATGGTGCTTGAATGTTGTAAGTGAGAAGATGACTTGGAATATTGAAACTGGTTTGTCTACAGACACATCCTGAACACACGGGACCCCAAGCGAACCTGATCCAAACTACCATGGTCGACAACTCGACTGTGGCCGACAACTCGACTGTGGCCGACAACTCGACTGTGGCCGACAACTCGACGCTGGCCGACAACTCGACTGTGGCCGACAACTCGACTGTGGCCCGACAACTCGGCGCTGGCGGCCGACAACTCGGCGCTGGCGACAACTCGGCGCTGGCCCGACAACTCGGCGCTGGCCGACAACTCGGCGCTGGTCGACAACTCGGCGCTGGTCGACAACTCGGCGCTGGTCGACAACTCGGCGCTGGCCGACAACTCGCTGGCGACAACTCGCTCGGCGCTGGCCGACAACTCGGCGCTGGCGACAACTCGACGCTGGCGACAACTCGACTGCTGGCCGACAACTCGACTGTGGCCGACAACTCGACTGTGGCCGACAACTCGACTGTGGCCGACAACTCGACTGTGGCCGACAACTCGACTGTGGCCGACAACTCGACTGTGCCGACAACTCGACTGTGGTCGACAACTCGACTGTGGCCCGACAACTCGACTGGCCGACAGCTCGACTGTGGCCGACAACTCGACTGTGGCCGACAACTCGACTGTGGCCCGACAACTCGACTGTGGCGACAACTCGACTGTGGCCGACAACTCGACTGTGGCCGACAACTCGACTGTGGCGACAACTCGACTGTGGCCGACAACTCGACTGTGGCCGACAACTCGACTGTGGCCGACAACTCCGACTGTGGCGACAACTCGACTGTGGCCGACAACTCGACTGTGGCCGACAACTCGACTGTGGCCGACAACTCGACTGTGGCCGACAACTCGACTGTGGCCGACAACTCGACTGTGGCGACAACTCGACTGTGGCCGACAACTCGACTGTGGCCGACAACTCGACTGTGGCGACAACTCGACTGTGGCCGACAACTCGACTGTGGTCGACAACTCGACTGTGGCCGACAACTCGACTGTGGCCGACAACTCGACTGTGGCCGACAACTCGACTGTGGCCGACAACTCGACTGTGGCGACAACTCGACTGTGGCCGACAACTCGACTGTGGCCGACAACTCGACTGTGGCCGACAACTCGACTGTGGCCGACAACTCGACTGTGGCCGACAACTCGACTGTGGCGACAACGCTTCGACTGTGGCCGACAACTCGACTGTGGTCGACAACTCGACTGTGGCCGACAACTCGACTGTGGTCGACAACTCGGCGGCTGGCCGACAACTCGGCGCTGGCGACAACTCGGCGCTGGTCGACAACTCGACGCTGGCCGACAACTCGACGCTGGCCGACAACTCGACGCTGGCCGACAACTCGACGCTGGCCGACAACTCGACGCTGGCCGACAACTCGACGCTGGCCGACAACTCGACTGTGGCCGACAACTCGACTGTGGCCGACAACTCGACTGTGGCCGACAACTCGACTGTGGCCGACAACTCGACTGTGGCCGACAACTCGACTGTGGTCGACAACTCGACTGTGGCCGACAACTCGACTGTGGTCGACAACTCGACTGTGGCGACAACTCGACTGTGGCCGACAACTCGACTGTGGTCGACAACTCGACTGTGGCCGACAACTTCGACTGTGGTCGACAACTCGACTGTGGCCGACAACTCGACTGTGGCCGACAACTCGACTGTGGCGACAACTCGACTGTGGCCGACAACTCGACTGTGGCGACAACTCGACTGTGGCGACAACTCGACTGTGGCCGACAACTTCGACTGTGGCCGACAACTCGACTGTGGCGACAACTCGACTGTGGCCGACAACTCGACTGTGGCCGACAACTCGACTGTGGCCGACAACTCGACTGTGGCCGACAACTCGACTGCGTGGCCGATCAGGTCGACAACTCGACTGTGGCCGACAACTCGACTGTGGCCGACAACTCGACTGTGGCGACAACTCGACTGTGGCCGACAACTCG
The DNA here is from genome assembly GCA_024416835.2 of Perccottus glenii. NCBI lineage: Eukaryota > Metazoa > Chordata > Actinopteri > Gobiiformes > Odontobutidae > Perccottus > Perccottus glenii. The sequence continues at coordinate 28,277,665 of CM044555.2, read as the reverse complement.
ACTGTGGCGACAACTCGACTGTGGCCGACAACTGCGACTGTGGCCGACAACTCGACTGTGGCCGACAACTCGACTGTGGCCGACAACTCGACTGTGGCCGACAACTCGACTGTGGCCGACAACTCGACTGTGGCCGACAACTCGACTGTGGTCGACAACTCGACTGTGGCCGACAACTCGACTGTGGCCGACAAACTCGACTGTGGCCGACAACTCGACTGTGGCCGACAACTCGACTGTGGCGACAACTCGACTGTGGCCGACAGCTCGACTGTGGCCGACAACTCGACTGTGGCCGACAACTCGACTGTGGCGACAACTCGACTGTGGCGACAACTCGACTGTGGCCGACAACTCGACTGTGGCCGACAACTCGACTGTGGCCGACAACTCGACTGTGGCCGACAACTCGACTGTGGCCGACAACTCGACTGTGGCCGACAACTCCGACTGTGGTCGACAACTCGACTGTGGCCGACAACTCGACTGTGGCGACAACTCGACTGTGGCCCGACAACTCGACTGTGGCCGACAACTCGACTGTGGCCGACAACTCGACTGTGGCCAAATTGAAAAAGCTTGCAAGGTCTCTGAGGCTTACAGGGAGTTACCGTTAAAACAGGTTATGGTATCATGCAATGGCTTAATTCTTTTATAAAGATGTTTTGCATGTAGCCTGCCTTTATGCTGTTTTGATTTAAATAAAAATCTTAAAAGCTCCATATACTTTTTGTTTTTAATGCAGTTTACAAATGGCCAACAATAAAAATTTGGGTATCTATTCAAATTTTCAGTATTGAATGAAATCAAAGGTGTTGCGTGTCCATCCCTAACTATGCAGATACTACAATTTCACTCACAACATGTGAAAAAGGGTCAATGATTCAGTGTCACTAAATCAAACAGATCGATGGGTGGATGCAAAATGTTCTCCAACTGAACTCTTAATCTTAAGGCCACAGAATGAGGGGTGTCAGGTGTCTAAAAATCGGGTTAGAAATCTAGGGGTCATAATGGACTCCGACTTGAGACGATTACAGCATTATATAACCTAAAACATTTCCAATAGGATAATGTCTAAACCAGACTTGGAGATATCCATGCTTTTATCTCGTGGTTAGCCAACTGTATTGGACACTGCTGCTCAGGTTCTAACTAAAACAAGGAAGAACGGGAATGTTTCAGTTTTAAAATCTCTGCACTGGCTTCCTGTTGCTCAGGGCAATGAATAGGGCTATATAAAATCCATGTTATTTAGCATTTGTCTGTCATGCTTCTGAAATACTTAAGACTGTCTGTGGGACAAAAGGGGCATAGATCCAGTGAAGTGACGGTCTATGTGGCAAAATGGCTTCCATTGAACAAGTGTTAGGGGACACTGAAGGTCGTGAGAGCACACTCACACCTTAACCTTGTGGTGTTTAATTTTCTACTTTGCACCTGACGAGTTCCCAATCAATGTGAGGTGGAATAGAGTCCATTTTGATTTTGCTCTCCAGAGAAAACGATTTTTAAAACGCAGTTGAATTCATCTTGCATTGTGCTAAACTATGTAATATATTTAACTTTAGTCTCTGTTTTTTAACCAAGACGCATCTTAACATTTTACAACAAATTTATGAGTTTTACATGAATTACACAGATGAATATTTTAATGCACACACTGAACAGGAGCTCATTCTTTAAAATTCACTTCAATTTTAATTATTTAAGAGACTATTTAAAACACATTGTAATACTATTTGCATTATTTCTAGACCTGACTGTGTCAGACACATGCACTGTCCCGATCAAATGAATGAATTAAACAGAAGGGTAATCTTGGAATATTTTCCTACTGAACAGATAATTGCGGATGCTTTGATAAAACCAGTCACTAAAGTTTGCACAGAAAATGTTTGGCACTTAAAGAAGCTCTTTATGTCTGTTTTATTTTGTAGAGTTGTTTTTCTGTTTGTTCTTCCTGTTCCTGTTCCTCTGTTCTTTTCCTTTTGTTCAATAATAAAATGTATTCTGCAGTTAAACCTTAACAGTTGGCATTATTATTACTATTCCTTATCATTTAGGGTGACCATATATTTGTATTTTCTTGACTTTTTAGCTGTAATGTACATAATTAAAATTTATATTAGTATTTATGTGAATATTAGATAAATGAGGATGTTTTTACAGACATTTGTTAAATATGGCACTAGAAGCAGGACAGGGGAGAAGACCCACAGACAAAGCAGGAGCTGAGTAGGCCCTGTAATAATGAAAAGCCCACAAATTTAGACTGCAAGATACTTCTGCCTGTGCCTTTAATAATCAGCCATATAGAAAGATTTTTATTATCATGTAGGTTTATAATATTGCTTGAGACTTTTCCAATAAAAAACTCAGGCCAAACTCACATTGAATTAAACAGGGAATAGCATTTGGGATTAAACTAGTTTTAAATGAAAAAAGCACTCCTGCCTCACCAGCCAAGGATCCTCATCTGACTGTACCACCATCAGCACCTCCACCACTGAAATGGACTCCCCCAATAGGACCATGGACCCCCCCAGTAACATCAACACCTTCTGCGGACCTCACCATCCCTGTCCCATCTCCGGATTCACCAATGGGATTTCCAGATCACCTGGAAATTTTAGTTAAATCTGGAATTAAGATGATACCCTTACACCTAACTTGGCCAGGTCACGGGTTCTATCATCATCACTAAAACATCACCCCAATACCACCCAGGAGTACCACTGCTTCACCTCGGCCACTACCTAGAGTCACCTCTGTCAGACCCCCTCCACCCCCTCCCAGACCAGCTCCTCCCAGACCAGCTCCAACAGCCTTGACTAGCATCAAGGCTACTATCAGTGATTAGGACACTGAGGGCCTCTGCTGTTCCAGGACTTTTCGTCATAATAAACCACTTATCAACCTGAGGCCCTGGGAGAGAACACTCCCTCCTAGCTCCATAACTACAGTCAACAGTCGCAGATTGAAGAAGAGAATAACAGTTAGATTGTCTAATCAGACAAATCTGATTCAAATCCCCTGCAAACAGATAAAGTCAGGTCCTGCTCAAACAGACTTAAAACTTGCAGTGTTCAATGTCAGGTCTTTGGGAAACAAATCTTTTTTAATGATTTTATAACTTCAAATAAGCTTGATTTTATGTTTTTAACAGAAACATGGTTAGACAGCAGGACTGGAAATGCGGTCCTTATTGAATCCACCCCATCGAATTTCACATTTTTATCCAAAATACGGGAAAACAAAAAGGGTGGTGGTGCATGTGCCTTTCTTAGGGATAATATTCTTATCCAGGAGCTATCACTTGGAGAGTTTTCATCATTTGAGTATGTGTCATTCAAAATGGAGTTGAGGTTTTCTCCATCCATTTTATATGTAGTTCTTTACAACTGCTCGTGCCCAGAGTTAGAACTAAACAGGGTGAAGCAGTGTTTAAGTTTCATGCAGCAAAAATCTGGAACAGCCTCAACTTTAACAATGTTCAAGGGGTGGTTAAAAACCTTCTTCTTTAGCTCCGCCTACACTACAACCTAAAGTGTTTTTTTCTTTTATCTGCACTCTTCTTTTTAAAAAGTTTTTAATTATTTCTTATGTTTCTTAATCTAAATCTTGTAAATTGTCTTTTATTCCTGTAAAGCACTTTGAGTTACCCAGTGTATGAATTGTGCTATATAAATAAAATTGCCTTGCCTTGCCTTGCCTTAAAGTGTAACTAAACCCCTGGTCAGAGCCTAACTCCACCCACTCACAAAATTTTAAAAATGCTGGAAAAGTGGGCAGAGCCCAGCAATGACAGAGGGGACTAACCGAGGGCGGAGCACAGCGGGGGCGTGAACCTGAGACCCGCAGTGACGGATTGATTGACAGCAGCTGTCAGACTCGCAAAGATGTAGACTTGAAGGAAGCGAGTAGCTTTGCTACGGAGCGGTCCTTCTAAGTGGAGCACATTTCTGTGCACACAGGGCTAGAGCCTTATCAATTTGTGCCACTGGCTCAAACTGTGGTCTCAACAACTCCTAAAGTTAAAGAGCGAAGTCTTGCAGCACAAGAGAGAATGGGGCCAGTGATAAAACGTTAGCATTGTCTAATTTAGGCTAATGCTTAGCAAATGCTAACAAAGTTTCAGAAATTGCAAACCTATGCATTTAGTTTGATTTTGGTTTGATTTAGTGTTACTTACACACAAAACAGAGATTTCAAGTCTCCCTCTACAACTGTTAAAAAACTCTTGTCTTGCAGCTCACTGGTCCTGGGAGAGAATGTGTTATAGAGAGATACTCAAGGTATAGCTATGAAATAAGACCAGTGTCAAGTCCAGTTAATTTAATAAGTATTATGCAAAAAAGACACAAACCTAACCAAATATAATATTTACATCACAACAAAGTAGTGATAAACATTGTTTCTCATGTTGTAGGTAATGCACAGGTGTGACAGGTTGGTGAGTCGGCTGCATAACAGTCCATCCAGACTTTGAGGCAGTAGCACTAAACCCCTGTGTTACAGGCTCTAACACTTGTTTTGTAGTGTTACACTTATCTTCAGCTTTTTGGTGAGACGTGGTTAAACAGGGTAGTTCCAGGAAGAAGAGAGCAATGTTTTTATAAATAAGTAAATTTAATGTTTTACCCTCCACTTACACATACTGTACATGTGCACCAGCTCTTTCAGCGGTTATAGACACTTGTCTGCTGCAGTGTGGTCAGGTGGTGCTGGGATACCTGGGCCAGCAGGTACAGGTCATACCTCCTTGTGCTGTCCTTACAGAGGATTCCAATACTGAATTTATAAATATATTTGGTATATAAAAATTGAAATATGAAGAAACATTTATACCTGAAGTTACACACAAAACAATTGTTTAAAAACATGCATTATAAAATCAGCTATACAACTCAAAGTGAACATGCATCAACATAAACATTTACAAAAGAATGTCTAAATGACATCCTTTTCTCAAACTGCCTTTACAGAATTCTTATATTCTTTAGAGATTGTTCTTACAGTAAGCATTTTATATTGATATAATATTTTATATATACACACTTAATTTAAATAAAAAATAAATGTCATAGTAAATTCTCATACATCATTTCAAGGCAGGTCCAAACTTTGTAAATCGTGCACAGTCAGGACAGAGGCTTTTTACTTTGTGTTTGAAAGTCACTGTCAGTTGCACTTATTGGAGCGAAGATGGTGAAATGCAAGAGCCAGACTTACACAGGCTGATCATAACTTCATGAGCTGTTCCAAAATGTTTAAGAATCTTGAGTGTGTTCAACAGTGTATTAGTGTTTACATTAGTCTAAATGTAGTCAGCAAAGTAAAGCTAAGTCTCAGAAACTATAGAGCTAATTGCAGTTTTCAGAGACTGAATCCAAGATGATAGACAGCAGCAAACCTGAAGATAAAGTATCTTCAACAGTGAAGTGACGCAGGAACAGTTACCAGGTCCTGAAAATAAAATAAACATATAAACATGATTTTATTTCTTAAATTAGACCATTTTAATGACAATAAAATGATAGATTATCACACACCTCATGTGTTCTTGTTAGAGTATTTAAAACAAGTAATTGCACTATAACAGTAAAACAAACAAAACAAACTAAAGAATGGGAATAAATGCATTACCTTCAGCAGTGGACACCTCACACCGTTTCCTCATTATTGGAGTAGAGCTAGTCCTGGGACACTCTGGCAGCTCCATCAGTGTCTGTGTCACATGACACACTCCTATTAGGCGTTCTGGCCTGGGTGGCTGCAAAAACAAGAGTTTGACAAATTAGGCCTAGACAAAATTGTTGGTACCCCTAACTTAATATTTTGTTGCACAACCTTTCGAGGCTATCACTTCAATCAGACGACTCCTGTAACTATCAATGAGACTTCTGCACCTCTCAGCAGGTATTTTGGCCCACTCCTCATGAGCAAACTGCTCCAGTTGTTTCCGGTTTGAAGGGTGTCTTTTCCAGAAGGCATGTTTCAGCTCCTTCTAAAGATGCTCAATAGGATTGAGGTCAGGGCTCATAGAAGGCCACTTTAGAATAGTCCAATGTTTTCCTCTTAACCATTCTTGGGTGTTTTTGCTGTGTTTTGGGTCATTGTCCTGTTGCAAGACCCATGACCTGCGACTGAGACCAAGCTGTCTGACACTGGCCAGCACATTTCTCTCTAGAATCCCTTGATAGTCTTCAGATTTCATTGTACCCTGCACAGATTCAAGACACCCTGTGCCAGATGCAGCAAAGCAGCCCCAGAACATAACAGAGCCTCCTCCATGAGCATGCAGTTCACCTTGGATCTCTTTAGAAGTCTTTCTGGGCTCTTTTGTTACCATTCAGATTATCCGTCTCTTTGATTTGTCATCAATTTTTCTCCTGCGGCCAGGTTCAGGGAGTTTGGCTACAGTCCCATGGATCTTAAATTTCTGAATAATATGTGCAACTGTAGTCACAGGAACATCTAGCTGCTTGGAGATGGTCTTATAGCCTTTACCTTTATCATGCTTGTCTATAATTTTCTTTCTATTCTCCTGCGACAACTCTTTCCTTCGCTTCCTCTGGTCCATGTTGAGTGTGGTACACACCATGTCACCAGACAACACAGTGACTACCTGAAGCCCTATAAATAGGTCCACTGACTGATTACAAGATTGTACACACCTGTGATGCTAATTAGTGCACACACCTTGAATTAACCTGTCCGTTTGGTCAGGACAGTCTTTTCTAGGGGTACCATTAATTTTGTCCAGGTCTGTTCCATGAGTTTATTTTTTTTAAATAATTCCGTTGAAGCATGGTTGAAAAGCAATGTCCAACTTTCATTGGTTAACATTCATAGAATTTTTATTTATTACTTTTGTCAGAATAAAGTTTTTTTTGTGACCATTGTGAGTTTTTCTTTCATTGACCGAAGGGTACCAACATTTTTGTCCACGTCTGTATGTCAAGACACTGTCACAGGCCGGCTCATAGCCTGTGGCAAATAATGAGGGGACACAAACACCAAGGGTAGGCCAATCAAAAAGTATTTATTAATTAAACTCAAATCAATAACTTTAACAAAGAAAAGGCATGGGGTGTGAGTATGTCTGAATCAGTGGTGTATGTAGGGTGCCTGGATGTGTGAATCTGTATGTGTAACATGGACTGAGTGCAAACCTAAAAAGAACAACAACACAACATAACTAACCAAACCATACCTGGTGTAGCTGAGAGAGCTAAGAGCGACAGAAGAAGGGTAGCTGGTGGTTTAAATACCTGAGCCCAGGTGGCTCCAATTACTCACGACCCTCCTCTGCCAACAGGAGGAACCGCCCCTGCCAGGCAGAGGAGGGGCCGTGACAACACACTCAGGACCAAGCCAGGTCTGAGCAGAAGAGTTCTATTTGTAGTCTACCTGCAGTTGTTGAAGAACTTGAATTTGTACAAATGTAACACAGTATCCTGTGAAAAATCGTATACACTCGCCATAGACTATATTAATGATTAAAAAATAACTACTTTGGACTGAAGAAGTGGTCTTTTGTGGGAAAAATCAGGACATGATCTCGTAAGTAACTGTGAAGTGAAACTTTATAAATAGGAATATAATTCAAATTGACTTTATTTGAATGTTTTGGAATGTTTTAATTCAACTAAAGTAAATGAATTGCCTTCTATTTATTTAGTTAACTTTAACAATCTGCAACAAATGCTACAGCTGTAAATATGCCTGATTGTAGCAGAATTGCTCATTTCCATCAGCTTTCATGTACTGTATTAACATCAAATAACACACATTTCTTACACAATATAATACAAATACAGCAGCACATAAAAGACAAAATAAAAAAAGACAGACTAAAGTTTTCACAGATTTGGTTTGATTGTAACCACGTCATAAATAACATTGATATATCGATCGTCGGGTCCTAAATTGTATTGTAATGGTAATGGGAGACTTTGTGAAGTCATTGTCCATCACTGAATCATTTTAGCATTGTATCAGGGTGAGAAAAGAGATTTACAGCCCTATAATTGAGTTTCATTTAAAATCCTCCTCTTTTAACTGCATTTGTGCTAATTTGTGTGAGCGTGCAATGTCTATTGTTTTTTGTCTATTGTTAGCTCACCTCTCTGACTTAGCAACTTCTCTCGGACACGTGAGGAGTTAGTAGCAAACCTGATTTCATCAGTGCCTCCACCTGAGTAACAATAAGGAAATGCATACAGTCCCTACTGCAGTGAGGACGTGAGGACAACAGCAGTTGAGTGCAACTGAAACATGAAAGCTGGAAGCATTCAAAAAGACATTAGACGGGTGTTACTTTTTTTTACAAGTGTAGGAAAAAAATAGGTTTGATAATAAAAATAAATGAAGAAATAAATGAAGCCAATGGCAGAGCCCAAAGTGTTCTGGTTCATATCTCTGTATTTTTTACACAGACACACAAAAAAAGGTACATCACTGGCCAAGGAAAAATGGAACTATACAATTGAGCTGTGACCTCCCCCACATGAAGCAAAAGGCCAAGGCTGAGGTCAGATGTGAAGCCTGGATCAGTATGGTCCACGCACATGTGTATAAAATACACGAGTTTCACTATGGATGGATTTCTAAAAAATCTGAGATCAGTGCTTAATTTGTGAAGCTAAAGGTGGGGGAACACAGAGAATTTTTAGGAGATATTTCCACAGCATTGAGAAGGAAAAAAAAGATAAACCTCAAGCTACAAAGTAAACAGAGAAGTCCCAAACCTAAAACAGACCCCCAGCACAGAGACCACTGGCAGATGGTTTTCAGCAAAAAGAGACCTCCTTAATATCCAAGTAGCTGATTTAAGAAAGTGAAGATTCAGATGGATTAATCTCTAGCATTAATGTTTTTACAGTGGGATCAGACATGCAATTTTAGCTGACTGATTATTCATTCAGTTGAAACAAATATTTTACTGAAATTAAAAAATATAAACATTGTACATCTCAAACTGAAATTATAAATAGAAAGTATTGGCAATACTGGCCTTGTATTTACTTTGTATTGGATAGGCAAGACAAATTTATATAGCACAATTCATACACTCGGTAACTCAAAGGCCTTTACAGGAATAAAAGACAATTTACAAGATTTGAAACATTTTCAGATAATTTAAATTGTAATGTAGGTGGAGCTAAAAAAAGGTTTTTAACCACCTCCCTTTGAACATTGTTAAAGTTGAAGCTTGTTTCACTTCCTCTGGGAGGCTAATCCAGATTTTTGCTGCATGAAACTTAAACGCAGCTTCACCAGGTTTAGTTCCAACAGTTTCATCCCAATAGCAATAAACATTTTGAACTCTGAACGCTGAGGACTGTGGTTTAGGCATGACTCTTTATACATTATCTGTATGTATGTATATGTACGTTATTTTATTTTATATGTTTGTTTTTTTAATGTAATGCTGGAACCTGTACCAAAGAGCTGTACTGATAACAAATTCCACCAGCTTGGCTGTGTGGTCATTAAATTAAAAAAAATCAAATCAACTCTTGGCACAAGCAAAAGGCCTGTCCCAGATGTTCAGAGTCTGAGAAATAACCAGCACGTCATAAATATGTTCTGGTACTAAACATTTAAAAGACTTGTAAACCAGCAGTGCCGGTTTAAAGTCTATCCTGAGCAACAGGAAGCCAGTGCAGACATTTAAAAACTGGAGTAATGTGGCTGTGCTTCCTGGTTTTAGTTAGAACCTGAGCAGCAGTGCTCTGCATAAGCTGCAGCGGTTTTAATACAGTTCGCTAACCACGAGATAAAAGCAAGGATATCTCCAAATCTGGTTTAGACATTATCCTATTGGAAATGTTTTAGGTTATATAATGCTGATGTAATCGTCTCAAGTCGGAGTCCATTATAACTCCCAGATTTCTAACATTCTCAGCTGACACCCCTTGTTTCTGTGGCCTAAAGATTACTAGTTCAGTTGGAGAACATTTTTCATCCACCCATCAATCTGTTTGATGTAGTGACACTGAATCATTGACCCTTTTTTACGTGTTGTGAAATTGTAGTATCTGCATAGTTAGGGATGGACATGCAACACCTTTGATTTCATTCAATCCTGAAAATTTGAATAGATACCCAAATTTTTTTATGGTTGTCCTTTTGTAAACTGCATTAAAAACAAAAAGTATATGGAGCTTTTAAGATTTTTATTTAAATCAAAACAGCATAAAGGCAGGAAGGCTACATGCAAAACATCTTTATAAAAGAGAATTAAGCCATTGCCTGATACCATAACCTGTTTTAACGGTAACTCCCTGTTAGCCTCAGAGTCGGCCAGCGTCGAGTTGTCGGCCAGCGTCGAGTTGTCGGCCAGCGTCGAGTTGTCGGCCAGCGTCGAGTTGTCGGCCAGCGTCGAGTTGTCGGCCAGCGTCGAGTTGTCGACCAGCGTCGAGTTGTCGGCCAGCGTCCGAGTTGTCGACCAGCGTCCGAGTTGTCGACCAGCGTCGAGTTGTCGACCAGCGTCGAGTTGTCGACCAGCGTCCGAGTTGTCGGGCCAGCGTCGAGTTGTCGACCAGCCGGCCAGCGTCGAGTTGTCGACCAGCGTCGAGTTGTCGACCAGCGTCGAGTTGTCGACCAGCGTCGAGTTGTCGACCAGCGTCGAGTTGTCGACCAGCGTCGAGTTGTCGACCAGCGTCGAGTTGTCGACCAGCGTCGAGTTGTCGACCAGCGTCGAGTTGTCGACCAGCGTCGAGTTGTCGACCAGCGTCCGAGTTGTCGACCAGCGTCGAGTTGTCGACCAGCGTCGAGTTGTCGACCAGCGTCCGAGTTGTCGACCAGCGTCCGAGTTGTCGACCAGCGTCGAGTTGTCGACCAGCGTCCGAGTTGTCGACCAGCGTCGAGTTGTCGACCAGCGTCGAGTTGTCGACCAGCGTCGAGTTGTCGACCAGCGTCGAGTTGTCGGCCAGCGTCGAGTTGTCGACCAGCGTCGAGTTGTCGACCAGCGTCCGAGTTGTCGGCCAGCGTCGAGTTGTCGACCAGCGTCGAGTTGTCGACCAGCGTCGAGTTGTCGACCAGCGTCGAGTTGTCGACCAGCGTCCGAGTTGTCGCCAGCGTCGAGTTGTCGACCAGCGTCGAGTTGTCGACCAGCGTCCGAGTTATCGGCCAGCGTCGAGTTGTCGGCCAGCGTCGAGTTGTCGGCCAGCGTCGAGTTGTCGGCCAGCGTCGAGTTGTCGGCCAGCGTCGAGTTGTCGGCCAGCGTCGAGTTGTCGGCCAGCGTCGAGTTGTCGACCAGCGTCGAGTTGTCGACCAGCGTCGAGTTGTCGACCAGCGTCGAGTTGTCGACCAGCGTCGAGTTGTCGACCAGCGTCGAGTTGTCGGCCAGCGTCCGAGTTGTCGCCAGCGTCCGAGTTGTCGACCAGCGTCGCGAGTTGTCGACCAGCGTCGAGTTGTCGACCAGCGTCGAGTTGTCGACCAGCGTCGAGTTGTCGACCAGCGTCGAGTTGTCGACCAGCGTCGAGTTGTCGACCAGCGTCGCGAGTTGTCGACCAGCGTCGAGTTGTCGGCCAGCGTCGAGTTGTCGACCAGCGTCGAGTTGTCGACCAGCGTCGAGTTAATCGACCAGCGTCGAGTTGTCGGCCAGCGTCGAGTTGTCGACCAGCGTCGAGTTGTCGACCAGCGTCGAGTTGTCGGCCAGCGTCGAGTTGTCGACCAGCGTCGAGTTGTCGACCAGCGTCGAGTTGTCGACCAGCGTCGAGTTGTCGACCAGCGTCGAGTTGTCGACCAGCGTCGAGTTGTCGACCAGCGTCGAGTTGTCGACCAGCGTCCGAGTTGTCGACCAGCGTCGAGTTGTCGACCAGCGTCGAGTTGTCGGCCAGCGTCGAGTTGTCCGACCAGCGTCGAGTTGTCGACCAGCGTCGAGTTGTCGACCAGCGTCGAGTTGTCGACCAGCGTCGAGTTGTCGACCAGCGTCGAGTTGTCGACCAGCGTCCGAGTTGTCGACCAGCGTCGAGTTGTCGACCAGCGTCGAGTTGTCGACCAGCGTCCGAGTTGTCGACCAGCGTCGAGTTGTCGACCAGCGTCGAGTTGTCGACCAGCGTCGAGTTGTCGACCAGCGTCGAGTTGTCGACCAGCGTCGAGTTGTCGGCCAGCGTCGAGTTGTCGGCCAGCGTCGAGTTGTCGGCCAGCGTCGAGTTGTCGGCCAGCGTCGAGTTGTCGGCCAGCGTCGAGTTGTCGGCCAGCGTCGAGTTGTCGGCCAGCGTCGAGTTGTCGGCCAGCGTCGAGTTGTCGGCGCCCATGGTAGTTTGGATCAGGTTCGCTTGGGGTCCCGTGTGTTCAGGATGTGTCTGTAGACAAACCAGTTTCAATATTCCAAGTCATCTTCTCACTTACAACATTCAAGCACCATCTCTAAAAATATTTTGCTACACAAGTGCTTATGTGGGTTTGTTCATCACTAAGATTAGAAGAGGATTACCCAAGTATTTGGAATAACTGTTGGGCATGATTTTACTTTTCATTAGGCCATCTTGAGTCAGCATATGCCAAGTAAGTGACAGTTTATGCTATGGTCTAAATGGCCATCAGTGCAAGCAATGCAACTCCCGGTCAAACAGGGACATTGCAATCCATGATGTCTAACCCAGACAGGTCAAGGACTGTGGGGCCGATGGCAGCCCTTTGCCTGGTTTAAAAAAATAAAATTAAAGGAATTAAAAGAAAGCTCAACGTTGTACTAGAGGGAATGTATATAAAACAAACTGATGTGATAAAGACGTATTAATCTGTACATTCAACAAACAGAAAGCCAAGTGTCAATCTTCAACCCCTGAACAGGATTCGTTACGACCATGGACACCCCTCACTACTTGGAGTCAAAGCATAGCTTAACCGAAACGTATTAGGGTGTGAACATGGTTGAATATTTGATCCAACACTCGCATTTGTTGCCGATTTACTTCGCCTGTGTGCGCGCTCCAGGCTCGTCTCAGAAGAGACAGCTTTGTACTCAAATACCAAAAGCAGTTTAAATGTAGTAAACTAAAAATCATGAAATAAGCCTCAGTCCATATTAGTCGATCTTTTTAGTAGCTGTAGCCTACTGGGCATCTATGCATATAGGGCATGGTCAGGTGAACTTGTCTGAGACACATAAGACTTCAATATGGAATTACGTATATTTTATCATTTGTCTTTATGAATCTTTGTGCAACACCATTGTTACCGTCAGTGGTACCAGGAACACAGGTTGAGCTTACCTTGGTTCCAGCCTCAGTCGTGGAGTGGCAAGATTTACTGACTTGAGGACTAATGTGTGTCACAGCCTCCACTTCATTGGTTTGGAGTTGTACTAGAAGACAACAAATATATTAAAACTGACACATGGCTCTGCATTTTAATGTGTCAACACCATCCGTTTAGCCCTAGTTACTGGACTGCCTGCAAGTTGTCGTTCAAGTTTGATTTAGTCTCAGTGGCTTTGACTAAGTTAAAGTTTAAACACACAGAAAGAGAAAACTAAAGTAACTCACCTTCGTGATCTGTCCTGGAAACCATTGACTGGAGTAGCTGAACATTCTTCATGGAAATCTCATTAGCCGACAGATCTGTATGTGGAAATAAAAAGTAATGTTCAAGTCAGGTTTAGAAGTTTAATACATTTATAGAGATCATTTCTATTTACTGGTCTCGCTCTGTTTTAATTCGGTCCAGCTGGAGTCCGTGCTGCCAACTGATAAACAACAGGAGAAAGGTACTCAATGAAGTATATTGAACAGTTTGAATTATAAATGTGGTGGTGTTTTTAAAGATTATAATGACCTGCAGCCACTCCGACAGTGAGCACGTAGAAACACAAAGGCCACACAGCTCCCATTTCCTCAGCTCCGACAGAGAAACACTGTCTGACTCCGACACATGCGACATTAAATAGCACACAATGAGCACCGCAGGTGCTACTGATGTCTTAATGAGCGCTGTTAATGGACAGGCTGCGGGTTTTTGATTGGTCGAGACAGAGGCCTCGCGCTCAATGCAGTCATTAATTCATTGGTCTCTGTCGGTGTAAACATGTTAGCAATACTTTTCATGTACTGCTTTACTTTTGACATAAAAGTGCTTTTAGAATTCTCCAAGTAAGTTTTATTCTGCTATTAGCTACTCTAACCATTGAGTACCCAACCTCAATCAGTTTTCCATCGACTTTTCTAGTACAAGAATAAAGCATAAACGTCACAATTCCATCTTATTCACAAACCAATAATAAACATATAGTTTTGGGCAGTGTTGAAAATGAGCTCATTCATTCTTTGCATTGGACGTCAACTGCATGATTAAATCTCAGTTTAGGAAATATTTTAAGGACATTTGTGGTGTTGCATTCTAATAAATAAAAATACGAAATTGAGAAAAGTTAACGCTGGGGCAGTTCTTTCATTATTTTCTTTCTTTTTAACCCTCTTCTTGTTGCATTATAATATCTTGCAATCACCATACGGTGTACAATCTCCACCTGCTGGGTAATTCAGGCAATTACATGTAACAGAGCAACACAACCATTTATTTTCTCAAGGCTTTTTCTCTCAATAATCCATAATTCGTTAAACTTAACATTTCTCAGCAAATCAATTAAAATGTCATTCTAAAAAATAAAGGAGTCTAAAACAATTAAGATATTTAAAAAATGTATAAAATGAATAATGTTGGAGATAAAGTAAGAATTGTATTGGCCTTCTAGAGCATCTGTTTGTTACAGAAAGAGGTCAAGTCCCTCTGCCTCCCTCCTGTGATTTTAGAACAGATTTTAACTATATTATTAAGACTGTTCTTGTCTTTAGGTGTAAGGTTATTAAACCAACAGATGAAAAAAATAAAATAGAAGACTAATGAAAGCGATAAAGAATGGTGGGACTGACTGAGAAAGAGGACAGTTTACACATGAGGTAAATTCTTTGTATTCGACCTTTAACTAGAGTCCAAAGCACCCATGTCAAACCCCCTCCACCTCCTCCCAGACCAGCTCTAAACGCCTTGACTAGCATCAAGGCTACTATCAGTGATTAGGACACTGAGGGCCTCTGCTGTTCCAGGACTTTTCGTCATAATAAACCACTTATCAACCTGAGGCCCTGGGAGAGAACACCCCCAAGCTCCATGGCTAAAATCAGAAGTTGCAGATTGAAGAAGTGAATGATAGTTAGATTGTCTAAACAAACAAATCTGATTCAAATCCCTGCAAACAGATCCTGCTCAAATCAACTTGAAACTTGCAGTGTTCAATGTCAGGTCTTTGGGAAACAAATCATTTTTAATTAATGGTTTTTAAACTGGGTGCACTTTAACATCCTTGGCCGACTCTGGTCTAGGAGTCTGTATGTCCTCCATGTTGGTTCTCTCCGGGTACTCCGGCTTCCTCCCACCGTCCAAAGGCATGCATGTTTAGGTTAATTGGCAACTCTAAAGTATCCCTAGTGAATGAATGTGAGAGTGAATGGTTATCTGTCTGACTTTAAATGTCAGCCTTGTGACTAACTGGCAATTGTCCAGGGCGTACCCCGCCAAAGGCCCAAAGCTGCTGGGATAGGCTCCAGTCACTCGCGACCACTAACGGGACTAAGCGGGATAAATAAATGAATGAATTAATTAATTGTATAACTTCATATAAGCTTGTGTCTTTTATGTTTTTAACAGAAACATGGTTAGACAGCAAGACTGGAAATGCAGTTCTTATTGAATCCAGCTCATCTCATTTCACATTTGTATCCAAAAGGCAAACAAATGGGTGGGGGTGTATGTGCCTTTCTTAGGGATAATATTCTTATCCAGAAGCTTCATCATCACTTGGGGAGTTTTCTTCATTTGAGTATGAATCATTGAAAATGGAGTTGAGGTTTTCTCCATCTATTTTATATGTAGTTACTGAAATGTTCTTGGTTATCTGCACAGAATTTGAAAAAGTAGTTATACAAGGTGATTTTAATGTGCATGTGGATAATGTTTGTGACAGGAATGCTATTCTTGATACTTTTGGTCTTTGTCAGCATATTAATGAGCCGACCCATAAACGAGGTCACACTCTGGACCTGGTCATTACTAAAGGTGTTCATATTTCAGATGTCACTGTGATTGATTCGATCATTCTTGTGTCTTTTTCCATCTGTCCGTAAGTTTCTGTTGGACCTAGTGCTGTTCAAAAGAGACACATTAATAATAAGAACAGGACACAGTTTATGGAGGCAGTCAGGTTTGAAAATGCCTCAACAGGTCAAGTTGATGATTTGTTGAATTGTTATTCTTCAGATGTTTTAAATGTTATGTTATGTTGCTGTTGCTGTTGAGGTTAAAGTGATCAGGACGAGGCAGAAGGCTTCTTGGAGCAATGCTCATTGTGTCAGTGGCGTAAATTAAAGCTCTTAATTCATTATGAGGTAGAAAGAAAGAAAGAAAATTTTTATGATTTCAATCAAACTTTGCAAAAAGCAAGAGAAATATTCTTCTCAGAGATCATCAACAACAGCAGTAACAACTCGCGTGTCCTGTTTGCTACAGCGAACAGATTAACAAACCCTCCAGCTCCATTTCCTCCAGAATTAGTTACAACCACTAAATGCAATGAGTTTGCATTGTTTTTCAACAACAAGGTTCAAGGCATTAAACAAGCGATACAGTCCACAGGGCATAAAACAACACTGCAGCCATTACCTGGCCTATGTGGCACCCTGAGCGAGATTTTGTGTGGCGCCCCTTGCATTGTGACCAGTAGACCATATGCTATTTTTGTTTTGGAAACAGTAAAACAAAATTTTACTAATAAGTACAGAGACAAAAGCCAGGATTCATACCCAGGGCATCTGCACACAGGTACAACACTTCACCAGCTGAGCTCAAGAGGCTTAACTGTGGACCTCAAATATCAACAGAGGAGAGGGATAATTCCATTTTCTCTGTTCATCATGATTTATTTTTTATGTTACCGTCACAGTTCTACCTTAATTTAACAAACAAGGTTTTGGAATAGGCCTTCTTTATGTGTTTCGTTTTAATGAATAAAACTCTACAGTAGTAATACAACAGCAGCTTATTTTCAAAGCTCACCTCATAGATCATGTTGGTGAGTCTGGATCTCCAAGGTAACGCTCAGAGGGAGGAGTTTTGTGAAACTCTGATAAACTGTATCGCTGCTAACAACAGGCTGCTTTCTGAACAACTTTAAACGGGGCGAAAAGCAGAATATATTCTCTACCGTCATTTGATCTGACTCTGTGTACTTGTGTATCGGCATGTCTCCGATCTCTCCATCTCCCTCTCTGGCCAAGATTCAGACATTGCTGTCCTCAAAGGAATGCTCTTTCTCTTTGAGACATTCCAGTTCACTTTAAACCAGGAAACACGCTGCGTCAAAAACTGGTCCATCCTAAAGACAAGATCCCCTCGCACAAACACAGTAATGTGCAGTCTGGAACATTTCCAAGGGCCTTAAAAACTGCTGTCATTAGGCCTCTCCTAAAGAAGAGCAGTCTTGATGCTACAGTGCTCAACAACTATCGGCCCATATCAAACCTGCCATTTTTAGGAAAAGACATTGAAAAAGTTGCAAATCAGCAACTTACTGACTTTCTATTACTTAACAACTGCTTTGATCCGTTTCAGTCAGGATTCAGGCCCCATCACAGACTGAGACTGCACTTATCAAAGTCACAAATGACATCCGTCTGAACACTGACGCAGGCAAAGTCTCTGTCTTAGTTCTGTTGGACTTGAGTGCTGTGTTTGATACAGTGGACCATGAAATCCTGACACAAAGATTAGAGGAATGGATAGGTATCACTGGAACTGCCCTTAAATGGTTTCATTCCTATCTTGAAGACAGGAAGTACTTTGTTTTAGTTGGTAACTGTGTATCAGACCAAATGGCCCTGACGTGGGGTTCCACAGGGGTCTATCTTGGGACCCAGCTGCAGCTTAACGCTGCTGCTCGGGTTCTGACCAAAACCAGGAAATGCAACCACATCAGTCCACATTCAGTTTTAAAATCTCTGCACTGGCTTCCTGTTGCTCAGAGAAAAGACTTTAAATCAGCACTGCTGGTTTAATAGTCTCTTGATGGTTTAGCACCAGATTATACTGTATTTCTGACATGCTAGTTGCTTACCTTCCTCTTTAGTTCCGCCTACATTCAGTACAGACAACTGAATGTTTTTTTTATCTGCACTCGTCATCTTTAAAAATGTTAAAATTGTTCTTGTTTTTTATTAGAAATCTTGTAAATTGTCTTTCCTTTTTGTAAAGCACTTTGAGTTCCCCAGTGTAGGAATTGTGCTATATAAATTAAATATATAGCACAACTTATAAATTAAAAAACTCCCAAATCATTTTATTTCTTAATATTTATTGAATTGGTACTAAAGGCATGATAAAATATACAACTATTAATAGAGCCGTTGGCCCATTTCTCACTTGTCCACAAGAAAGAGACTGAAGCGCTCAGACAACACACACACGGTCTATTTCAAATTCTGGACGTTTGGACTGTGTGAAGCCATCGCACCGACCCACCGGAAAAATTCCAGAGAGTTCCAATTACCACTCCACCCATTTTCACTGTTGATATTGGCTGCTGTAAAACACCGCTTTGTTTACATTTGTTTACATTTGTGAGAAACCATAAATCCACAATTCACTAGTCATTAATACACTATTAACATACATACTGTTTATAGTTTTCAATTATTAAACAATATAGGTCTACATTACAGAATCATTTACATAGGTCAAAGAAACCGGAAAAGATACATATAAACCAGGGGTGTATAAGAATAAAGATGAAATGATTCCAAAACGTTTTTGTTAATTATTTATGTAACATAAGATACAGTTGCTCTCATCACATCACTTTCACTGCCATATGTAACAAACGTCTGTAAAAACATCCACATTTATCTAATATTCACATAAATACAGCAACCTTTAAAACAGTTTTGTCATTAATACAATTTCACTGCAAAGTGTCTCTAACGCGCATACATTACAGCTAAAAAGTCAAGACAATATAAATATATGGTCACCTTAAATGATAAAGATGTTCATTATCTGTTCATTATCATAGTTTTTAATAGAAAAGGAATAATAATAAATAGGCAAACTGTTAAGGTTTAACTGCAGAAGACATTTTATTATTGAACAAAAGGAAAAGAACAGAGGAACAGGAACAGGAAGAACAAAGAGAAGAACGACTCAACAAAATAAAACAGACATAAAGAGCTTCTTTAAGTGCCAAACATTTTCTGTGCAAACTTTAGTGACTGGTTTTATCAAAGCATCCGCAATTATCTGTTCAGTAGGAAAATATTCCAAGATTACCCTTCTGTTTAATTCATTCATTTGATCGGGACAGTGCATGTGTCTGACACAGTCAGGTCTAGAAATAATGCAAATAATGCAAGTAGTATTACAATGTGTGTTTTAAATAGTCTCTTAAATAATTAAAATTGAAGTGAATTTTAAAGAATGAGCTTCTGTTCAGTGTGTGTGCATTAAAATATTCATCTGTGTAATTCATGTAACGCTCATAAATTTGTTGTAAAATGTTAAGATGCTAAAGATAAAGAATATATTACATAGTTTAGCACAATGAAAGATGAAATTAACTGTTTTTTGAAAATTGTTTTCTCTGGAGAGCAAAATCAAAATGGACTCTATTCCACCTCACATTGGTTGGGAACTCGTCAGGTGCAAAGTAGAAAATTAACACCACGAGGTTAAGGTGTGAGTGTGCTCTCACGACCTTCAGTGCCCCCTAACAACACTTGTTAGTGGACTTGTTCACTGGGATCCTTTTTACCACAGACTGTCACTTCACTGGATCTATGTCCCCTTTTTTTCACAACAGACAAATAAACATACAGAGCTAAAAAAGGTTTTTAACCTCCCTTTGAACATTGTTAAAGTTAACTTGTTTCACTTCATCTGGGAGGCTGTTCCAGATTTTTGCTGCATGAAACTTGCTGCTTCAACAGGTTTAGTTCCAACTCTTGGCACAAGCAGAAGGCCAGTCCCAGATGTTCAGAGTCTGAGAAAATTCATAACTAGCATGTCAAAAATATATTTTGTTATATATTTTGTTATATATTCCATTTTAAAGTCTATTCTGAGCAAAAGGAAGCCAGTGCAGAGATTTTAAAACTGGAGTAACATGGCCGTACTTCCTGGTTTTAGTTAGAACCTGAGCAGCAGTGTTTAATAAGCTGCAGCTGTCTTAGCTAATACAGTTGGCTAACCACGAGACAAAAGCATGGATATCTCAAAGTCTGATGTAATTGTCTCAAGTCGGAGTCCATTATGACCCCTAGATTTCTAACCTGATTTTTAGACACCTGACACCCCTCATTCTGTGGCCTTAAGATTAAGAGTTCAGTTGGAGAACATTTTGCATCCACCCATCAATCTGTTTGATTTAGTGACACTGAATCATTGACCCCTTTTTCACGTGTTGTGAGTGAATTCTGAGTATCTGCATAACTATGCAGATACTCAGAATGGATGGACACAGTCGAGTTGTCGTCGCCCATGGTTGTTTGGATCAGGTTCGCTTGGGCTCCCGTGTGTTCAGGATGTGTCTGTAGACAAACCAGTTTCAAAGTCATTCCAAGTCATCTTCTCACAACATTCAAGCACCATCTCTAAAAATATTTTGCTATACAAGTGCTTATGTGGCAGCCCAAAAGGTTGGTTTATCACAGGTTTTTAATCAGGTTCATCACTAAGATTAGAAGTGGATTAGAACCCAAGTATTTGGAATGAGCTGCAGGGCATAATTTAACTTTTCATTAGGCCATCTTGAGTCAGCATATGCCAAGTAAGTGACATGTTGTGCTATGGTCTAAATAGTCACCAGGCCATGGGTGCAAGCAATACAACTCTCTGTCAAACAGGGACATTGTAATCCATAATGTCTAACCCAGACAGGTCAAGGACTGTGGGGCCGATGGCAGCCCTTTGCCTGGTTAAAAAAAAATGATAATGATAAAAAGATTAAGGTTATACTAGAGGGAATGTACAAAAACAAACTGATAAAGACTTATGAAACCTTACATTCAACAAACAGAAAGCCAAGTGTCAATCTTCAACCCCTGAACAGGATTCGTTACCACCATGGAGACCCCTCACTACTTGGAGTCAAAGCATAGCTTAAACAAAACGTATATGGGGTGTGCACATGGAATATTTGATCTACAATATTCGACAAACACTTCTCTACACACTACTACTTTTGCTGATTTTTTTTTATTCTTCCAACAAAATTAAAATCCATGAATGAACTAAATCCATAATGAAGCCTTAATACAAACAGTTACACTTACTATAGATTATATTGGTGAGGTTCTTGACAGAGTTAGCTTTCCTTTAGCTCACTGCTACAACAGGCTACTTTCTGAACCAGCTCCGTTTACTCCACCTGTGTGCGCGCTCCAGGCTCGTCTCAGAAGAGACAGCTTTGTACTCAAATACCAAAAGCAGTTTAAATGTAGTAAACTAAAACAAACGAAATAAGCCTCAGTCCATATTAGTCGATCTTTTTAGTAGCTGTAGCCTACTGGGCATCTATGCATATAGGGCATGGTCAGGTGAACTTGTCTGAGACACTAGACACATAAGCCTTCAATATGGAATTACGTATATTTTATTATTTGTCTTTATGAATCTTTGTGCAACACCATTGTTACCGTCAGTGGTACCAGGAACACAGGTTGAGCTTACCTTGGTTCCAGCCTCAGTCGTGGAGTGGCAAGATTTACTGACTTGAGGACTAATGTGTGTCACAGCCTCCACTTCATTGGTTTGGAGTTGTACTAGAAGACAACAAATATATTAAAACTGACACATGGCTCTGCATTTTAATGTGTCAACACCATCCGTTTAGCCCTAGTTACTGGACTGCCTGCAAGTTGTCGTTCAAGTTTGATTTAGTCTCAATCGCTTTGACTAAGTTAAAGTTTAAACACACAGAAAGAGAAAACTAACGTAACTCACCTCCGTGATCTGTCCTGGAAACCATTGACTGGAGTAGTTGAACATTCTTGATGGAAATTCATTGGTTTGGAGTTGTACTTTTTCTTTGAGGTGGAGATGAACTGCAGACTCAAGTGCTTCAGGATTGGCTCTTCTGTGCTGATACATCCTCTTGTGACGCTGTTGTTTTATTGCCTTTGTTGCTGTTCAGATGCCTTTGCTTTAACCTTTTCTTCAAGATGACCTGGATGACTGAGAGCCTTTACAGACATGTTCATCACATAGTGTGCATTCATTGTATAAGAATATGAGTGACAAAACTGAATAAAATTGCCATTTCTGGTGCTTTTCTTTTTTTAAAGGAAGCTGAGTGCATGTGCCCTGAACATGACGAACTGCTGATTTAAAAAGGGTTAACTGACTGAACCTGGGTGATTTGTAGAGATGGGGTGCAACATGAAGGTTACAGGTTCAAACCAGTCAGAGAAGCTGCTGTGTTCATCAGGAAGGAGCTGGAATCCTGAAATCAGTGGAGAATTACAGTCTCCACTGATATCAAAGCTCTGGTGACGGCAATAACACAAAATGGGAATTAGGGATACCCCAAAATTCCTAAAAAAGAAAGGCAAGGACTTTGAGATGTGCTCCCAAGGCGCAAACGAAGCACTGTTATTTAAACTAATATTAAATCATCTTGGTTTACGCCTGTAAAGGGAAATACACCTGCGAGCTGGACTAGTGAGTCACTTAACTTCCTGTGACATCACTCTGAACTTCACTATCAAACTCAGAGATTAGGTACATTTACAGTGCAGGGCGGACGTCTAGAGGTTTTGTGAAAGTAAGACCATTAGACCGGCGTTGCCTGCTGACTGGACACAGGCGTACCTCATTTAATTGATCCTCCTGTTATATGTGTTCACAACCAATGTGACGGAGAACACCGTGAGCAGAAACTCACACCTTAGGAGCAAGAGAGCAGCTCCCTCAGGTTCATTTGATAACCACATATACATTGACGACGTCGGTGTCCCTCGAGGTGTCCCTAATGAATATAATGCTAAAATTAGAAAGCAGCAGGATTCAAATCTATTCTCTTTTGAGACAATTTATACAAATGTGGATTGGATTAGCTATATTTATTACAACCACCCAGGCCTTTTAAAAATGAACTTCACACTCTAGCAGATGAATGAGTGTTCTTAATCTAGACAACTAAGACCTGGTTTGACAAACTGTTTGGGAAATTGACTGGGATTTTAAAATCTGTATTATATACATATACTTGTTGTTGCACTTCCATGTCTGATAACTTTTGCTTGTGTTGCATTCCATGTATCCGGAGCTTGTTGGTGAGATCGATGGATGGTCTGGGGACATCATCGTTTGCATGTACACCAACGGGACAACAGATCCATGACTGATCATACTAAGTCCTAAATGGGCGTATGGTTCACTAAATTTATTATGCTTAGGAGAATTGATTATTCTACTCAATTCTACACTGATTGATTTATTCTATACAATTATTCTGAATGTGCATATGTCTCACTCCATGTTTTGTTTCTTTTTGTTTTAGGGACAGAGATGGAAAGGCAGGGTCAGGCCGGAGCTCTGAGTCCGAATGGGTTGACCAGTTCATCTCCGGCATTTTTGAATTTTATTTGTTGTTTTGAATTTTTATGTTACCAAAGGATTTATGAGTTTTACTGATGAATTGTTTTGAGAGACAAAGCAAGTACAGGTAAAATATGACCTAATATAATCCAGTAGCTTTATACCAAAACCATTTGTGGTGGTTTGCATGTTAACAGTCATTTGTCCTGACTCTGCAGAAGGTTGGAGGTTATTCTGTGTGCGTGGGGAGACAGAGGTGGAGGCCTCACTGGTGGACGTGGACTGCCAACATGCCAGCCTGCGCTCCAGAGCCAGTCTGGTTCTGCTCAATGCTCAGAAAGGTCGGCTCTACTTGTGGCATGACTGTAAAGCACACAATAGTGCAAGGCAGGTGGCCAAAAGGGCAGTGGACAAGCTGACTCAGGGGTAAGACTATAGTGCATGCATAATAAAGCCTAATGTCTCTGTGAGCGTGAAAACTGGAAATTAAAATGTCTTTGTTTCACTTTAAGGTGGCCGACCGAATTAGATTTGAGCACTCTAAAAGTTGAAGAGGTAGATGAAGGGCGTGAACCTGCTGAGTTCTTAAAAGCTCTTGGCCCACAAGACAAGAAGGCCTACGACTGTATGCTGCAAGGTACATCCTCATTTTGCTCACTTTCAACACAGTCCATCTGCCGCAATGGTTTTGGTCAAGGTGCTATTGAACTAATAACAGCTGAACAACAAGAAGAGAGCTTAATTAATAGCATTAATGGCCTAGTGTCTGCAGGATATGACTTAAAGTATGTGTTGTTCTCAGATCCAGGAAAGTACAACTACAAACCACGGCGGTTCCAGCTCAGTTCCAGTTCAGGGGCGTTTGAACGGGAGGAGCAGCTGTATCCCGCCAGACTCACTGAGGGGGTCATGGCCTTGCCTTTCCTGCAGGAAACCCTTTATTCAGCACAACAACCAGGTGACAAAAATTAAATTACATGAAAATGATATTACACACATAAACAGTGAAAAGGATTCCAGTGAAATACATAAAAGTCCAACTCCCAATAAGCTTGTATAAAATTATACATGTAAATGATTAATTTATTACCAAATGTTCTTAATGCAAATCCTAACCTCTCTTGTTGTGCCTGTCCCAGCTCTGTTCCTGCTGGACAACAGGATGGAGGTGTATCTGTGCCCCCACAGGCCTATCTAGTCTTAGCAGGATGTGAGCCCCTAACATTCACAAACATATTCCCAAACTGGGACAATGATGACATTGTTGCCTCAAAGGTGAGGAACGTTTGAAATCCTTGGTTCCTTACAACAATTCCCACTCTTTCAGGAGTTGGTATTATTATTAACATTTAACATATGCATACACTTACTAAGACACATCTGTTTGTGTTCAGCATGAGAGCCTTAAGAACAAAGTGATCTTAGTGAAGGAGGCTCTAGCAAGCTCAGTAAGGAGCAGTACTCCATCGAGGAGCTGACCAATAAGCCACTACCTGAGGGTGTGGAGCCCTTGTGCCTGGAGGACTACCTGTCTGATGAGGACTTAGAGGTAAGACACTGAATGTCTATGTGGTTTATAATACTGTAGTTTATAATGTCGGAGACGGCCGTGGCATTCACTGTCACTGACACTTTTCAGACACTTTTGGGAATGAGTCGAGTGGAGTTCAATGTCCTGCCAAACTGGAAACAAAAGAACCTAAAGAAGAGCAAAAACCTTTTTTAAGGTGCTTCTTTTTGTCCCTAATGCTGCCTGTTATTATGTCCATTGTTTTTACATTTTTTTTATTTCAAGCAAAGTATGTTGTTATTTTTGTAATGTATAAAAAATATGTACAATTTTGTTAAAGTGTATTCTGAATTTTACAAAAGAAAGTAATTATCTCCTTCTGTCATTGAACTATCAATTATGTGCAATCCTTTGTCTTTTTATGGTATTATAAAACTCCCTCTCATTTTATACATATGTATTATACTATAAAGGAATGTTTTTTTGGTATTGTGTATAACATTATGTACAAAACAAATCCTGTGGTTTTGAAAGTATTCATTCAGCAGTAAAATAACTTCATATTTTCATGTCAGAAACATGTCTACACATCTTGTATTATGTTAAATATTAATTTTGCTGCAGTACAAGGTAACCTTTATTTGTCTAGATTATGTGTCTAGCAGACTTCACTGTTTGGTAACTTCTGGTACAAAATATTGCTTTCAGGAAAGTATTACGTTTGTTTTTTAAACGCACCTGCATGTTGTTGTTGTTGCATATTATTGACACAAAGTTAGTGTACAGTCCTGTTTGATTGGCTCAGTCTCAGATAAACAGGAGCTGCTCCACGTTCATAGCACACAGCCTGTGTTAATGTTTTTAGTCACACCTGAGTTTGACATGTCACAAAGACCCCTGTGTCGCAGCCTCAGAACCTTTAATGTCTCTGTTTATTAAAAAAAACTACACCCGAAGGATGGCTTATTGAAAATGTGGCTCATTTTTCAGTTCAGCCTTATTAATCATTTATTTCCTCCTCTTCTCTGTTTTGAAATGGTTTCAGAGGCTGGTTCTCTGTGTGAATAGGAAGTATAAGCAGGTAGGCTGTGATTCATTTATTGGTACGACAAAGAAAGTAGTCCAATTTTAAAAGTCTTTAAAAATGTTTACCTACAGATGTCATGTTTGTTTGACTCCTAAATTATTTTTTTTATCAACGCTTTGTTGACCCACCAGGGGGTATCATCTGCCCATTGTTAGGCTTCTGTCTGATCATAAAGGATAAAGTACATTACAAGTAACGGAAGCTGTTTTGAAAGTTAAATGTTTGGGGGAAAAAAGCATCAATATAATTAGATGCACCTGTGTATCATCATATAATGGTTCATACCTACTCTAAGCATTTTCCCTTAAAAACCAGCCATTACAGTGATCTCAGTGAAACACAAAAGCACAGTGGGCTCCCTGTTCTGACTGTGGATCTGCTTTGTTTATTTATTCTGTGTGTCTTCTGAGCATTGATCACCTCAGTTTAAAAATTATATTAAGGTTATTTATATAATGAATAATACACATATATAGTCTATTGGAGGGAAAAAATGACCTTGTGTCAATACAAACTACCATTAGTGAGAAAATGTCAGGTTCAAACTGAGACTGTAGGCCTCCTCTTGACTGCACAGACTGCTGCTGCAAACTTGAAACGTTCATAAAACCATTCCCAGGTGGTCTCTGTGAGAGCTTCGACATTAAAACCAACAACACCACACAACTATGTTGAACTGGTTCTAGTAGGAAGAATACTTCTTTCATCAAGTGAAAAAATAAATAGTGTATTGAAATGACATTTTAAATAAATGTAATTGTAGCTGCTGTGGCTGAGTAAATGTGACTCAGCTGCTCTGTTTAACTTTTACCAAATGTATTGAAATGAATACAATAATCAAGTCAGATTCACTGCTGACTAATAAAACTGTTTTGATTGTTATTTTCTGACAGTCCTAAAGAGTTGTGGTTAGTATCAATTTTAATTTCCCCTCCCACTCTCCAACATGTCAATAGAGTTTAAATTCAGCACTTTGGTCGACTGTTGTTTTTAAGGTGCTTTGAGACATGTTTGGCTGTTTAGGTGTAACTAACAACCTTCATGAATATCATGTGTTCTGTATAATACAGTGAAAGTAATTCAATTAGACTTCTGAGCACAGAAAGATATACTTCAAATAATTAAGATTGTATTCAGACCATTTATTGTGTATAATCATAAGATTTTAAAATTAAAACAGAATGGTTGAGTTCTTTAGTTCATGTTATTTATTTAAAAAGAATTTATATTAAAATCTTCTGTGTAGTCTTCTGGTCCTCCTTTCTTCTCCAGATGCTTTCTTCTTCTTTCTTCTTCCCATCGTCACATGCTGTGTTTGTTGTTGTGTCATCTGGAGACGCTGCTGCAGAGTAGGTCATCTTTGATGTGAAGAAGGGCATGTTTTCTCCACTGAAAGCACAGGACCATTTCATTTGGAACTACAACAAAAAGAGGGCCACCAAAAAAAAAAAAAAAAAAAAATATTCTAACAGTATTAAACCAAGCTTTTTTCTTACCGGTGTTAGGAGCACGTTTCCAGGAATCTGGGTTCCTCTGGGTTTAGTAGATGGACATTTCATCAGGAAAGGTGTTTTAGGTTCCCTAGGTTTTATCCTCCAAACCAGACAGGATCACAGGCAGGTTGTATTCAGGCAGGATTGGACAACTCTTCATTTTTCTTCCTGGCTGCAAAATGCACAAGCGTTCATGGTGAAATATACTTAAACCATATAAATTTATAGATAAAATACTTACTGGGGCAGGGGCAGGGTACATCTGTGTTGTCCTCAGCCACGTCTCTGGAGAAATACCTAAATCAGAGAAATACTTCATTACAGTGCAAAAGATACATTATTTGCATTCTAATGAAGTACATATATATATATACTTCATTAGAATATATATATATATATATATATATATATATATATATATATATATATATATATATATATATATATATATATATATATATATATATATATATATATATATATATATATATATATATAAAGCTCTGGAAAAAATTAAGAGACCACTGCAAAAATGTAACTTTTACCCAAACACATACTTATAAATAGTAAGACCAGAGAAACTGATCATTTTGCAGTGGTCTCCTAATTTTTCCAGAGCTATTGTCCTTCACCCTCCGCGGGTGGTCTCATCCTTCGAGCTTGGGTCCACTACCAGAGGCCTTGGAGATATATATATTTTTGTTGTTGTTTTTTTGGTGACTCTACATTTCTCATGGTGATTGAAGGTGGGTTGTCTGTTCTTTTAGCCCTGCATCTATTTGGTGACTGTTCATGGTGTACCCCGCCTCACAGCCAAAGCAGCCAGGATGGGCTCCAGCCTCCCCTGACCCTTAACAGGATAAGCTGTATACCTCTGTCTTGAATGTCCCAGCCCTCTATATTTTAATTTAACATAATAAAGAATAGACATTGTGAGTATTACAGTAAACAGGAAATAACAGGAAATGATGAAAATCTAACGACATTTCTTACCTTTACCTTTAACAATTACTTACTACTTACTACAATTCAAAGAGGTCATGTGATCACACCACCAGCTCTCCAGTTAGTGGGTGATATACTCTACCTTCTTACTCTACACTGCTTCTTTTGACTTCTAACTTGACCACTTCAAAGGACGACTAAGATTTGTGAAAACCTCTGTGCCTCCTGTGCAATGGTCCTTTTTGTGTTTGATTACTTGATGTACCAGTAGGTACAAGCATTTTCTTTTAATTCCTACATAATATTCCTTATTTTAATATTTTAAAGCGAGGATCGCACTACCAGCTCTTCAGTTGGTGGACAACCCTCTGCACACACACACACACACACACACACACACACACACACACACACACACACACACACACACACACACACACACACACACACACACACACACACACACACACACACACACGCACACACACACACACACACGCACACACACACACACACACACACACACACACACTCTATTGGAAGAAAAAAGAGCATATTAATTTAACTTAACATTATATGTACTACTATAAGAAAAACAAATAAAGCAAGAAAGAGGGGATTCGCACCGCCAACCCTCCGGTTCAGTGGACAACCCCCTCTACATCCAGACCAGTTACACCATTATAACCTAAAACTTCTATACAGCAATATTATGTACATTAGCCTGGTGTGGCAAGAAGAAAAAGCAAATTCATTTAACGTATATTAAAGTACTTGTAAAAGGAAATAAAGCGAGGAGGGGTCGCACCATCAACCCTCCAGTTAGTAGACGACCCCATAACTCCATTACAACTATGTACATTCTCCCAATAAGGGAGGAATAAAGTATAACATCAAGGCAAGGCGTACTCTGGAGGAAATCCTTGAAAAAGTAGTAACAAAACAGTCTGGTTTTGTTACTCGAGTCTAACACTAATGAGTTTCACATAGATTTTTAGATTTCTTGTATTTGTGTTCAATAATATTTTACCATTAATCCTAAGTAAACAATAATATTAAAAAAATCCTACATAATATTCCTTGCCTTTTAGAAAATTTTTAGTGGAAATCTTTTTTTGTTGTTTTTTTTTTTTTTACACACACTAGTACTAAAGGTAACAAAAAAAGAACAAAAAACGGATATGACGGAAATAGGCTCCGGTTTGATGTTGCTGTTCAACAATGCCGAACAAAGAGCCTAAGAGAATTATCTACAGTGGATTATACAGAATTTCTATTCGGAGTCTTCTGAATCCAGGTGGTGGTGGAAATTACGGGTGAAGCCGCTGGACGTCCCAGCAGAGGTTGATGGGGATGGATCGTCCGTGCTTTCTTCAGCCTGGGCCAAACGTAGCCTCTTGAAACAAGGTTCCTCACCGTCATCCTCTTCAAGGGACCGTTTGTGGATCCAGTGAGGGCTGGGGAGGAAAGAGCAGGAGCAGAAGCGGGAGCCAGGGCAGGCTCAAGAACCTCTTCAAAGATCCTCTGTAGACAGCTGAACGCTGGATCGTCACTGCGTTCTTCAGCCTGGGCCCAACGTCGCCTCTTGGAGCAAGGTTCCTCACCGTCATCCTCTTCAAGGGACCGTTTTGTGGATCCA
The DNA here is from genome assembly GCA_024416835.2 of Perccottus glenii. NCBI lineage: Eukaryota > Metazoa > Chordata > Actinopteri > Gobiiformes > Odontobutidae > Perccottus > Perccottus glenii. Next base: position 28,247,390 of record CM044555.2, on the reverse strand, counting down.
GTGAAGGCTGGGGAGGAATCAGCAGGAGCGGGAGTGGGAGCCAGGGCAGGCTCAGGAACCTCTTCAAAGAGACAGCTGAACGCTGGAGGAGGAGTTCCTGCTGGTTGCTGAAGAAAGGGAGCGGGGGGCCGCATCACCAGTTCTCCAGCTTCAGCAGGAGGCTCCTCTGGCGCCAGTCACGCCAAAACTCGGACGCTGAAAACAATGGACATCTTCATCTTCATCAGAGCCCTCGTAACCAGAGTCCTCTTCTTCAGAGTCTTCCTCCTGCTCCTCCTCCTCTTCATCAGATGAGACGGGGGAGAGGCTAGGATATAAAGACACGGGACGAATTACCTCATACTCACCCTCATCAGAGGAGATGTAGCTGAGGGCGTCCGCAATACCACCAAGATCCATGAAACCGTCAGCGGGTCCGACATCCATCGTCCGAGGGAAGTCGTCTGTGGAGAACATAAAGATAAACTTTTTAGTATAACATTAAAAATATCAATATTTTCCATTTCCTGCAGTGTTTGGAAGAATATTTTTTATCTTTTTAATAATAATAATAATAATAATAATAATAATAAAAGCTTTATTTATATAGCACCTGTTTAAAACAAAGTTACAAAGTGCTTTGCATGTATCCATACATAAACACAATAGTAATAATAATTAAAGCCGCAAGCGGCGATAAAGGCCCTCGCCTCCCTTGAGACCGCGGGGACACATATATTCGGAGGATTGCATGTCGTGCTTTAAAGCAAATTTGGAGCTGTTTAGATGAAAACCCTTTAGCACAAAGTGTACGATTTAGGTGGTCATGTATTCCACCCAACATAGATTTTCTGTTGAGTTTACGGTATGGCTGTAATAAACTTTTCTGTTTGCCCTAAGGTGTCCTATGGATGTACCAAGTTTTGTATTTCTACATTGGAAAAATTTACTTTCATTTTCCATAGAACCAATTATTTTGACTTTTCTAGGGTCGCCACTGAGTCATTTTTCCTATTTTTTTCAGGGACTTCAAATACATACATTTTTGCGGGCTTGAAGTCTGGGACCAATAAAATGACTTTTAGTTGCACGCTTTACTGGGTCAAATTGAAAATCATTTTTCAGAAAAATTATAATAAAAAATATATACCAAATTATAATAAAATAAAATATACCTCGAGCAAAACGACAAGAAAAACGCCTGTCTATTTTACACACGTGTTTAGCTCATTTTGCCCAAGTTTGGTGTCTGTGGAATGAAGCAGCTATTTTCTGTTTTTTTAAAAGAGGTTGTATTCTAAGTCGGTTCACATCTTCAATTAAAAATGGCCGCCTTCCCGTGTGTGATACGGTGTGGTCCCCTTTGGCTTTTTGTTCATAAGCCCATACTGGATGTGTGTACCAAGTTTCATTTGCCTACGACAAACTAAAATTTTCACTTCCTTTTGACTTTTCCACATATTTGGGACGTTGCTATGGCAACACATTTATAGATAGGGGTGGTTGTCATTGGCTTTATGCTCCTCATGACATAGGAGATGTGTGTACCAAATTCCATGTCTCTATGACAAACTAAATTCTTGGGTCCCATTATAAGTTTGTAGGGGGCGCTGGAGAGCCATTTCTAAAGATAACCCCTTTATTTACATATCTTTGTGTTCAGGTCATGAATGTGCACAAACGCCTTTTGGGTCCGACTTGATCCGAGAAGCCGTTTGAGAGTTAAGAGACATTTTATTTTCACAAAAATGGCCACCTCGTTACAGGCTTGCCACACCCATACCCGATAAGATATCAACAATAAAGTCACAAATTTGGTTGGCACACGTGTCTAGATGATACTCACCAAATTTGGGGCCATTTAAATTAAAACACAAGGATTTGCATCTTTTTGCGCAAGGGGTGCGATTTTAGTGGCCATGCGTTTCACCCTACATGGCGGACTTCCTGTTTAGTTTAGGGTGTGGCTGTCATAGACTTTTCTGTTTGCCCTGAGGTGTCCTATTGATGTACTAAGTTTCATTTTTCTACGTTGGAAAAAAGTTACTTTCACTTTCCATAGGCCCAATGTATTTTGACTTTTCTAGGGGTCGCCACTGAGTCATTTTTCATTTTTTTTTTTCGGGGACTTCAAATACATAAATTTTTCGCCGGGCTTGAAGTCTGGGACCAATAAAAATGACTTTTAGTTGTTGGTTTACTGGGTCAAATTGAGAATCATTTTGCAAAAATTATAATGAAAAAATATATACCGAATTATAATAAAAAAAAATATAACTCGAGCAAAAAAGTCTAGAAAAACACTTGTCTCATTTACATACATGTGTTTAGCTCATTTTGCCCAAGTTTGGTGTCTGTGGAATGAAGCAGCTATTTTTGTTGTTTTTAAAAAGAGGTGTATTCTAAGTCGGACCAAATTTTCAATTCAAAATGGCCGCCTTCCCGTGTGTGACAGGGTGTGGTCCCCATTGGCTTTTTTGTTCATAAGCCCATGGTGGATATGTGTACCAAGTTTCATTTGCCTACAACAAACTAAAAATTTCACTTCCCATTGACTTTTTTCACATTTTTGGGACGCGTTGCTATGGCAACACATTTATAGATAGGGGGTGGTTGTCATTGGCTTTTATGCTCGTCATGACATAAGAGATGTGTGTACCAAATTTTATGTGTCTATGACAAACTAAATTCTTGGGTCCCATTATAAGTTTGTAGGGGCGCTGGAGAGCCATTTCTAAAGATAACCCTTTTATTTACATATCTTTGTGTTCAGGTCATGAATGTGCACAAACGCCTTTTTGGTTCCAACTCGATCCGAGAAGGCGTTTGAGAGTTAAGAGACGTTTTATTTTCACAAAAATGGCCACCTCGTTACAGGCTTGCTACACCCATACCCGATAAGATATCAACAACAAAGTCACAAATTTGGTTGGCACACGTGTCTAGATGATACTCACCAAATTTGGGGCCATTTAAATTAAAACACAATGATTTGCATCTTCTTGCGCAAGGGGTGCGATTTTAGTGGCCATGCGTTTCACCCCACATGGCGGACTTCCTGTTTAGTTTAGGTGTGGCTGTCATAGACTTTTCTGTTTGCCCTGAGGTGTCCTATTGATGTACTAAGTTTCATTTTTCTACGTTGGAAAAAGTTACTTTCACTTTCCATAGGCCCAATGTATTTTGACTTTTCTAGGGTCGCCACTGAGTCATTTTTCATTTTTTTTTCGGGACTTCAAATACATAAATTTTTCGCCGGGCTTGAAGTCTGGGACCAATAAAAATGACTTTTAGTTGTTGGTTTACTGGGTCAAATTGAGAATCATTTTGCAGAAAAATTATAATAAAAAATATATACCGAATTATAATAAAAAAATATAACTCGAGCAAAAAAGTCTAGAAAAACACTTGTCTCATTTACATACATGTGTTTAGCTCATTTTGCCCAAGTTTGGTGTCTGTGGAATGAAGCAGCTATTTTTTGTTGTTTTTAAAAAGAGGTGTATTCTAAGTCGGACCAAATTTTCAATTCAAAATGGCCGCCTTCCTGTGTGTGATAGGGTGTGGTCCCCATTGGCTTTTTTGTTCATAAGCCCATGGTGGATGTGTGTACCAAATACAACAAACTAAAAATTTCACTTCCCATTGACTTTTTTCACATTTTTTGGGACGTTGCTATGGCAACACATTTATAGATAGGGGTGGTTGTCATTGGCTTTTATGCTCGTCATGACATAAGAGATGTGTGTACAAAATTTTATGTCTCTATGACAAACTAAATTCTTGGGTCCATTATAAGTTTGTAGGGGCGCTGGAGAGCCATTTCTAAAGATAACCCTTTTATTTACATATTTTTGTGTTCAGGTCATGAATGTGCACAAACGCCTTTTTGGGTCCAACTCGATCCGAGAAGCCGTTTGAGAGTTAAGAGACGTTTATTTTCACAAAAATGGCCACCTCGTTACAGGCTTGCCACACCCATACCCGATAAGATATCAACAACAAAGTCACAACTTTGGTTGGCACACGTGTCTAGATGATACTCACCAAATTTGGGGCCATTTAGATTAAAACACAATGATTTGCATCTTTCTGCGCAAGTGCGATTTTAGTGGCGCGCTTTCACCCACATGGCGGACTTCCTGTTAAGTTTAGGGTGTGACTGTCATTGACTTTTCTGTTTGCCCTGAGGTGTCCTATGGATGTACCAAGTTTCATTTTTCTACGTTGGAAAAAAGTTACTTTCACTTTCCATAGGCCCAATGTATTTTGATTTTGTAGGGGTCGCCACTGAGTCATTTTTCGTATTTTTTTCGCGACTTCAAATACATAAATTTTTCGCTGAGCTTGAAGTCTGGGACCAATATAATGACTTTTCGTGCATGTTCACTGGGTCAAATTTAGGATCATAGGTCGACAAGAAAGATAAAAAAAAAAAAATAAAAAAATCCGAGCAAAAACAATAGGCCCTCCCGGCCATCACCGGCTCGGGCCTAATAAATACATTAGCAACAAAAATAAAAGTGTAGATAAAAATAACTAAACACAATCTAATTAGAGGGATATAGGATAAGCTACCATAGGAAGGCTGTTCTAAAACCTATATAAAATAATCTATTTTAAAATCAGGTTTATACTTGTGCAGGCTGCAGTAGGCAATTGTGTTATAAAAAAACTACATTTATCTTTTTCTCATAAATTAATTGAACTGGTCACTTGGGCCAAACATTTATAGAGTTTTATGCCTAATTGAGCTGTTATTAGTGTTTAACACACAATTAGTTCTCTTCAGTCTGACTGCTCCTGCACTAACCTGCATCACACCTGAGACATCTCAAATAAACCACAACAGTTGGTTTCCATGGAAATAAAATGAAAATTCTCAATGCATTCCAATTTAGAACGTCAGCTCGGGCGCCATCTTTTTCCCGAAAATATTACTCATACATTTGTGAAATTCGACGCCCAGAAGCTAAACTTACAATATCTTCCATGATAATCTATGATAATATTAAACTTTGGACCCATACAAACAAATTTAATCAATTTCCACTTAATAATAATTATAACAGAGGAAGAAATCGTCGAGTGAAAGTCACTCTGTATCAATTATATCATTTTCCCACATTAACCATTTGAGATGCCCTTACTTTCCAATTAAAATACGCTAACCCTCATCCTAGAGCTTATTACAAGAAACATTCAAGACCTTCTATGGTAACAGTATATAGTTAGAAATTTATTGTTTTACCTGCCGCTGAGAAATCCAAGTCCTTGATGATCAGGAAACCAAAGAGGGGTTCGTTTCTCATTTTTTTAGCAAGCCTGTAACAGACAAGAGCAACATATTAGAACGCAAATGATTATTTTTATTTTTTTACCAAAAGCAATTGTAGTTTCATATTAAATCATAAAGAAGGCCACGCACCAGTATCGCACTCGAGAGTCCAAGTGAAAAGTGAGAAATTCTGAGCGAGCACGGCCTTATATAGCCCACCGGAGCGTTCTGTTTCCATGGCAGTGACGCACGTACGTGGCGGTGCGCCTAAACGTCGCTCTGATTAGCGTTCAGCCTTTATTATTTTGTAAGCATAGGTTATGAGTGACACATAGTTGCTGCTTCCTCGGTAATGTCCAGAGCCACCAGTTCACCTGCCATGAGGACATCCTACTGCGGCCTAACCTGCAGGACAAGTCCATCTCTGCCCACGTGTTCGCTCGGACCCACAGGTGAGCCGCACTCTCTGACCTCGTGCACGTTTGAATGCTTATTCTACCTGGGCCTTGTCAGCTTCCACTACAGTCTCTTCACCAAATCATTGTATTGCATCAGTCTTTGATTGTTTTTGCTACAGTAGCTACATGACATGGGTAAGAGATGCTGATGGAGTTGAGCTAACCCATATTCTGGCTCTACTTCTTTCACTGTCTCTCTGAGCGCTTTTATGGCTGCTGGCTAATCCAGGCTAAGCCCATTAATTCTTTTAGTGCGGCTAAATGGGGTTGTCTACACTTTTATTTGAGGAAAAAAGGAAACTGAATTAGAGCTTTGGGGTCAATATGTTTGTCATCACTCACTTCTCTTCTATTCAATTTTACTGTCAGTCATTCGGTAAACCCTCAGCTCTTTGTTTTTATATGAACTGATTTGCTCCAATTGACACCAATCCAATTCAGTCTGACAGTCTGACTGTTTGAGTCTAAACAATGGTTGATATTTCTTCAGTTTTTATCATTGAGCAAACCTCAACCTTCCATAACCTATTTTCTTTTTAAAAGTATCTTATGCATATTTGAAACTATATGAAAACACTAACTACTCACAGGCTTATCCTACATATGTTATTTATCATTTATCAGTGACTGAGTAAAACCCTGGGGACTATAAGAAAAGCAATGGTAATCCAGAGCAAACTTGCAAGTTCCTGTCCTTTCAGCAGAAATAAACGTAATATGTAGTGTTTACAGTAGAAATAGTGAATTGTGAATTAAAGCATTTGTTTGTTGCGGAAATGTTTTGTATGAGATGAATCTGGGTCATGCAAAAACAAACATACCCCTAAGGCCTTATTATAGATGCTATACTGTATTCCTTTTTACAAAACAAATTGCAATTTTTTTTGAAGAAACACTCTTTACATTCAATGTCTTTGAACTCCTCTGGAATTAAAAAAACTCATCAGCATTTAAATAAAGCCCAAAGCTGCAGCGTTGAAAAAGTCTCCAGTGACAGTTGCTAATGCCAACACTTGTCCTAGATGTGCAGTAAGCTCTGCTGCTGAGAGTTTGTACACACTTGAAAACTGTACCTTTTTACTCAAAATGTGTTTTATTTTTCTCACATCAGCAGTTTGGGGTCAAAGGTGCCTTTATTCTCTGGAGAGCATCAAAGTGCAGTGGTATTAGTTTGTGAGAATTCTTTCTGTTTTGCAATGTATACTAACTCCTTTTCTCAACTAGAAACTATAATGTTAACGTAAAGTCGAACTGTCTTTCTTTCTTTGCTCCACTAAGCTCCATTTGTCCAACCAAGTAAAAGGTGGCAATGAAACGTTCAGGAGATGAATTACTTTTTCACACTTGTTTTTTAATAATTAGTAGACGCTTCTTCAGGCAGAATCCGCTGATGTTTATGAAGGTGTTACAGTAACATAATTAAATGTGACACATTACTAGCAGTGAGCAGGGACTCACTGTGCTCTCTCCATTTGCTCCCACCAGTGTCTGTTTCATGTAATGGCACCTGCATTCTTTAAGTTTGTAATTCTTTATAGCAGTCTTGCTGGTTTTCATTGACAACTCTCATGAACACCTCCTGTGACAGGAACCGGCAAAGGACTCACAATGCAGATGTTTTACAATGGTTTATTACCAGGGCAAAAGTACAAAGTCCGAAACCCCAAAGACGTGGTCGAAACAAGGCTATGGTCAAAAACACTAGAAGGCTGATACAAGAAACATGAGGAAACGCTGGCAAGCTCACACAGGGGTAGAGACAATCTGGCACAGGACAGGGGAAAACACACAGACTATAAAGGGAACACAATGAGGCACAGGTGGAACACAATATTAATAAAAATACATTTTATTTATAACGCGCCTTTCTGGACACTCAAGATTGTCTTACAACAATAGTAAAAACACAATAGCACATAATTAAAATACTCAAGAACAACAATTAAAAGCAATAAATTAAAAATAAATTAAAAACAACAACAACAACAATAAAAACAACAATTATATTGATGACAGGACAGTGCAGTTATGGTGGGAGTGAGTAGGCCAGTCTGAACAAATGTGTTTTGAGTTTGGATATGAAATGTGGCAGTGTGTGTTGCAGAGGTCAGAGGGGAGACAGTTCCAAAGCTGGAGAGCAGAGCGACTGAAGGCTCTACTCCCCATGGTGACAAGACGGGCAGGAGGGAGGGAGAGCCGTAGAGAGGAGAAGGATTGGAGGGAGCGGGCGGGGGTGGAGATGTGGAGGAGCTCAGAGAGATATGGAGGGGTGAGGTTGTGTATGCCTTTAAATGTGAGGAGCAGTATTTTATAGTTGATGTGTTATGTGATGGGGAGCCAGTGGAGCTGTTGCAGGATGGGTGTGATGTGATTGGTGGAGGTGTGATGATGCGGGCGGCTGAGTTCTGGACAAGTTGAGGTTTATGGAGGGCTTTTTGAGGGAGACCAAACAGAAGGGAGTTGCAGTAATCCAGGCGGGAGGTGATAAGGCTGTGTACAAAGACGACAGTAGAGTGAGGGGTGAGGTAAGGGCGGAGGTGAAAGTAGGCAGAGCGGGTGACATTTTTGATGTGGGAAGTTAAGGAGAGAGTGCTGTCGAGGATGACACCCAGACTCTTTACCTGCGGGGAGGGGGTGATGGTGGAGTTTTCAAAAGTAATGGAGAAGTTATTAATTTTGTTTAGGTGTTTTTGGTGCCTATTAGGAGCTGTTCAGTTTTATCACTGTTTAGCTTGAGGAAGTTTGTTGAGAACCAGGATTTAATTTCAGAAAGGCAGTTGATTAGGGAGGAGGGTGAGAGTGAGGAATTTGTTTTGTTTGAGAGGTAGAACTGGGTGTCATCAGCGTAGCAGTGGAAGTCAATGTTATGTTTTTGGAAGATGTGACCAAGGGGGAGAAGGTAGATGATGAACAGTAGGGGCCCTAGTACCGAGCCCTGAGGTACACCTGTGGTGATGGGGACAGAATGGGATTTGAGCTGGATGAACTGATTGCCTTAGGTCATTAGTTATTTTAAGGAGGGCAGTTTCAGTGCTGTGGAGGGGTCGGAAGCCAGATTGGAATTTTTCATAAAGATTATTGGAAGATAAGTGAGAGTAAATTTGAGCAGCGACGCTTTTTGTCCAGAATTTTAGCAATGAAAGGAAGATTAGAGATAGGGCAAAAGTTATTAAGGTTGGTGTGGTCTGAACCAGGTTTTTTATCAAAGTGACAGCAGCAGTTTTGAGAGAGGAGGGAACAGATCCAGAGGAGAGGGAGGCGTGAATAATGTTTGTGATGAGAGGGGACAGAGAAGCTAATGTAGCTTTGAGGAGGATACTTGGGAGGCGGTCCACTTTGCAGGAGGAGGATTTATATTTTTGAATTTGAGTTGAAATCTGGTAAACAGAGGGAATGGAGAATGTGAAAAATGAATGGATAGAAGTAGATGGAATAGGGTTAGGTGAGTAAGGGGCAGAAGGGGGTGAGTTGCTGGTGAATGTGGTGAATTTCTGATATGACAAATGAGGCAAGTGTATTACAAAAATCTGAGGAGTAAAGGTGAGGGGGAAGTGAGTCGGGAGGTTTGTGATGTTAGTAATGAGTGAGAAAAGAGCCTTGGAGTTACCTTGATTTGAATTTATTAAACCGGAGTAGTGTGTGGATTTGGCTTTGGAAATGCAGTCTCTGTCGTGGAGAGTGTGGTTTGAGTACATGTCCTTGTGCACAGTAAGTCCAGTTTTTCTGTATAATCTTTCCAGTTGCCATCCTTTTGCTTTTAACTGTCTTGAGTGTCTGGAGTGAACCAGGGTGCAGAGTGAGTAAATGAGACAGATCTCCTTATTGAGGATGCTATGGAGGTGTGTATTGTAGTGTGAGAGTAATTGTTCAGGGGAGTGAAGGTTGTCTGTACAGGGGAGGTTGTCAATGTGAAGGGATAAGTTGTCCAAGTCAATGTCAATAATTTTGCGGAACTATTGTAGTGCGTGGGGGGTTGGATTTGGATAGTGACAAATTAACATTGAATAAGAGCAGTGAGTGATCAGAGAATGGGAGATACTTTGCTTTACAGTTAGCAGGTGTAATGCCAGAGAAGCAGATGAGATCCAGAATATGTCCTTTCGTGTGTGTGGGAAAATCGACAAATTGCTGAATTCCAAAACTGTCCAAACAGGATGTCAAATCTTTAGTGAGTGTTATTGACAATGTCCATGTAAATATTCAAGTCCCCCAGTTATATTATGTTGGATGAGAGTGTGGATCGATGTGTGAGGAGTGTTGTGTGTGAAGTCTGTAATAAAATCCTTGTTTGACTTTGGCGGTCGGTAGAGGGTGGCCACAATAGTAGGAACAGAGCCAGACAGTTCAAACGCAGTGGCCTCAAATGAATGGTAGGCATCTAGACGCACCGGCGCTATCTTCCAGTTCTCGCGGTAGATTACCGTGAGACCGCCTCCTTGGCCAGTGACACGAGGTTGGGAGAGATAAACAAACCCTGGTAGAGTAGCGTCGTTGAGCGGTGTAAAATCCTTCGGCTGCTGCCACGTCTCCGTTAGACAGAGCAAGTCCAATCTTATGGTCTGTCAGGAGATCTTGGACGAGTTGGCCCTTGTTCGTGAGGGCACGGATTTTAAGAAGACCAAAGCAGACCATGGTGGTGCTCTGACTGAAAGCCGTAGCTGTCCTCGGGACACGGGCCAGCACACTGAGATTAGCGCGATGACCGGAGGCAGGGACCAAGGGCCTCTCCTTTACAGGCTTTATACGGCTCACATGAAAGGTCGGGTGGACCCTCATAGTTCTGGGGAGTCTGACAGCAACAGGATTAATGACTTTGGACACAGGGAAAGGACCAATGAACCACGGTGCTAACTTACGGGACTCCACACGTAATGGAAGCTCCCTTGTGGATAGCCACACCTTCTTTCCAGCCCGGGAAGTTGGTGCGGCCCTCGTCTTACGATCAGCGACTCCCTTGTAGCGGTCAGACCTCTTTTGAAGGGCTTGAGTAGCCCGACTCAACATGCAGCGGCAACGGTGCACTAAGGCCAGGGCAGATGGAACGCTGACCTCTTGTTCCAAAGCAGGAAACAAGGGTGACTGGTATCTGAAGAACTGGAACGACAACAAACCAGTAGAAGAATTAGGCAGAGTGTTGTGTGCATATTCAAGCCATCCCAGTACCTTACTCCATGACGTGGGGTTCTGCGAGGTCAAACAGCGTAACCTGACCAAAGATTCTACAGACATGAGTTAAAGAGTAACTAAACCCTAAAACAACTTTTTTTAGTTAATGATTTGTAAGAATGGGGCCTTATTAGTGCTGTTCACTGATCTGAGTAAAAGTTTTGACATTTGAGTATAAAGTATATTAATTTTACAATTTATGGTGTAAAACCGTCTGGAACAAATTTACTGTACAAATTCACAAATCTCATAACCTTTGAACAGAACACTTCCAGGCCTGAAACTGATGACTCTACATCCTCCACTTTCTTCCGGGATGCAGTCTCTTTGCACTGCTCCAAGTTTGTGACAGAGCCCTGGCAAAAGAAGTAGGCCTGCCAATCTGTTTTTTGTAGCGCGTTATTAGTTTACATTTACATTTATTCATTTAGCTGATGCTTTTATCCAAAAGCGACTTACATTGAGCTTCTAATTACCAGTGTTACAGTCACTGGAGGTAAGGTGGGTTAAGTGTCTTGCCCAAGGACAACATGACAGTATGAACTGTGGGGAAGGTGGGAATCGAACCCCCTACCTTCCGGTTGAAGGGCGACCACTCTACCACTGAGCCACTGCTTGGTATTTAATTGACACCACAGAGCCACAACCAATCTGTCTACACGCCACATGTGCGTATTCAACTTTATCCGAAGCATAGGAGGTCCAAAAACCTCTGACGGTTTTCACGTAGAAGCCAAAAGAAAGTATGCTATTAATCTACTCTGGTGGGTGTGAAAGAATGGTTCCACCCTAAGAAAATAAATAAAGATAATAAAGATCATGCCCAGAGCTAGTCCCATCTGTTGAATGGCATTATCAGCAGTTAAGATTACATTGATTTGCATACATTGTTCAATAATTTTCAACAGATATTCATTTATATTTTTAATTAATCAATTTTTTGGAGCTTTAAATGTCTTGTAGCGGCACCGTCGATGGTTCATCTCCAGATGTCCAGAGCAAAGGCTGGACACCCATTAAATTACTTAAAGACGTCGTGGGCTGGAATTCTTGTGAGTCTACTCTGGACATTAGCAAAAGACAACATAATACAGCTGATGAACATCTGCTCAGTAAGCTTATCAAACCTTCATAAGCAATCACCATTGAGTAAATAACGGCCTTAGTAACTCTTGAAGCTCCTTCTTCCTTCCCCTCCTTTTTCCCCCACGTCGCGGCAGAAATCCTGTGGTGACGTCATGCCGTCGTTGGTGGAGTTCAGAGCGGCTAGCATAAAAAGTAATACAAGCTAATTTAGCCCGCGCGTTTTTGTTCTCTATATTCGTCATAATACAATGGGTAACGAATACTAGTCGCAGTTAAAACGAAGAGTATTAACCAAAATTATTACGTTTCAGACATAGCTTGGCTTGAACTAAATGGCTAATGTAAGCTATTTTCCGTCCGCTGCAGTGGAATTGCATTGACTGAGGCTGACACATTCCACCTCGGCGTACAGGACGTAAATATGCCCACGGTTTGTTAGCGGTGGGCTGTGAAGGGCCGAAGTAAACAAATGACAGTTAAACCGTTTTACAAGACATAGTCAAAGAGCTGCCTGGATGGTAAGAAGAGCGTGTTTCTTCTATCAAAGAGCGGGGGAACAGCGTTAGCAAAACAAGAGCTAGGTTTGGGGAGTCAGCTGACGGAGTGCTGCGCTGCCAATAACAGCCTAGTGATGGATCAACTAAAAGTAAAGGACCGCATTCTGGAAAACATCTCGCTGTCGGTCAAAAAGGTAAACTGTACCCTGTTAAGCAAATTTAAGTAGCTGCTTACTGCTTTATAATTCAATATTTCGAGTCTTAATTAACCCATATTAGGTAATATTTTCTTTCCTAAGAAGGGCAACTTTGAAGTGGACGGAATACATGCAGCACAGTCTTCACAGGGCTGTGCCTTGAGCTCCATCCCTCATTCCTTTACAGTAATTTATTACATGACATTTGACACCGTTTGCCTTTGTCATGTGTTCAGGGTGGACATTAGTTAGCACCAAACCCTGCAAAGACTACAACAAGTGCAAATACAAACCTGGACTGCACACATTTAGAGCAAGAAGATCAGCTGTCGGATAATTCCAATTGACTTGTCTTTGTGCAGCTTTATCTCACTGTTGTGAAACTGTCTCATAACCTGACAGACTGCATTACTCAAGCTCTCTTCACCATCTTTGCTTGAGTATTGGACTCCTCCTGTAATTTCCCATAACCAGAACATTATTTATTATTTACTTGTCTAACAAAATTTGGTTTTGCTTTTGGTTTTGCCTTCTAATCTTATAAGCCTGCCTTAGGCTGTATTTTCTTTAATTTTAACTGAATGTGCTGAACATGCTTAGTCATGTGATATTAGTCACAGGATACAAATTATAATTTTTTTAGCAATGACTCATCAATATTTGCTTGATTTCAGCAGATTTGAAGACATTATTTATAGTGGAAGTCATGTTTCATCTTCTCTGAGTAATAGTGATGTCATAGCCCATGTCAACTGAGTTGACTTAGGGAAAGTCTCTATTTTCCTGTCAGGAAGAGGTATTACTTGTGTATTACCTTATTAAACATTCAAGTATAAAAGCTAGAGCTGGGTTGAAATTAAGTGCATTTCCGTTTGTTTTGTGGCAGGACTGCACAACACCAGGAAAACAAACAAACTAAGTTAAATATTCAATCAGATTACTTTGACATGCAAAGATTGAAAGATATTGCAATGCAAGGTCTAAGGTTCTTTGTGATATGGAAATTGACTATCTTGACATTGTGATCAATGTAATTTATATTTTTTTACTTTTTGAACCCTGTTAGACCTGTTAGGCTGTTATTTTGTTCTTATACTCATGTAACAGGTGATTGATTGCTTGAATGCTTCTGTCACATGACACAATGAGACAATCAAATCAATCAAAAGAAGCCAGATAGAGAATCGTCAGCTCTGAAAACCTGCTCTGATGGTTTTCTCGTAGAAGCCAAAAGAAAGTAGTGTTATTAATCTACTCTGGTGGGTGTGAAAGAAGATAAATAATCAAGATAATAAAGACTAGATCATGCTCAGCGCTAGTCCCATCTGTTGAAGGGCATTATCAGTACAGTTAAAATTACATTGATTTGCATACATTGCTCAATAATTTTCAACAGCTATTCATTTATATTTTCAATTAATTAATTCTGTGGAGCTTTACATGTCTTTGTAGCAGCATGGTCAAACCTTGGGAGAAAACTTGAAAAAACATGTGTAAAACTAAGTAACATCGCAACAATTTCTCATGTTTTCAAAGTCATCAGATGAATGACTATCCGACTCTGAAACGTTTTGTAGCAAATGGTCAACAAGGTCTCCTTGTTATAGATGTAACTTTTTTAAAGTCATCACACAGAGGTGTGATAAAATGGAGCCGCACTAAGTGGTTAAGTGCTTTGATTGAGTTATGAGCTGCACATGCGCCTTCTCAGTTCACAAAGCCTCAAATGTAGTTGAAGGACTAACAAAAATCTGAGAATGTGTGCTTGCAGTTACAGAGTTACTTTGCGGCATGTGAAGACGAAACCCCAGCAATCCGGAACCACGACCGAGTCCTGCAGCGGCTGTGTGAACACATTGACCACGCTCTGCTCTATGGGTAAGAAGCTTAAGAGGCCAGATTTGTCTGGCATAAACGGTGTTAATCGGTCAGAAAAATGTGTTCAGACTTCTTTCTGAAACCAATAATCCGGTTTATAAAATGTCTGTTGAAACATAGTCCCTCACCATTTGTCCAAGAGGTTTTCTTTGTGGCAAAGGTTAAAGGTTGAGGGTCATCTCCTTTAGTACCAGCGCTGTCAGCATTTATATTTCTGCCCGGTCTTTCTTTTAGCTTGCAGGACATCTCCTCGGGGTACTGGGTCCTGGTCCTGCACTTCACCAGAAGAGAGGCCGTCCGACAGATAGACGAGCTTCAGCACATAGCAACCAACCTCGGGAGAAGTAAGAAGAGATAAACATATCATGAATATGAGATGTGTTGTTAACTTACTGGTCACAATAATTAATAGGTTTTCAACAAACTGGAAACAATATAAGCAGTTTGATTCAATTTTCTCTCCTTTGGATGCAAATGGATGCAGCCCTAAAGAGAATTCATTCTACTACTATTGCCTTCCATTGATGTAAGAAAAATATTGGAATTCTTTTTAATCGATGTCATCAAAGATACACACCAACTTTAGCAGCAAAAACGCCAAATTTCTTTCATTAATTTACATGAGCAAGCAAGCCCTGAAGTCATGTGTGTGCTTTAGTTTACCTAATATTAGGGATGCACCGATACCGATACCAGTATCTGGTATCGACCTCGATACCACATTTTGAAACTACTGCATTACTCGTTAAAAGTCCCCGATACCTGGGGCCGATACCACGGTCTGAGAAATGTCTATGTTTGAGCGTGTAAGGGGTTAATCACAGGTGCCGAGTGCCGCCCAGACCCGGCTGCGCTGCAAGCAGCTCAGAGCGGAGAAGGAAGGAAGAGAGACATGGCAGCCGTGTGGATCTATTTCAAAGTGAAATAAGACAAAACAAAACAAAGGCGGACTGCAAATTGTGCTCAGCTAAATTGTCCAGAGGAGGCTCAAAAGGTAGCGCATTTAACACAAGTAATTTAATCAAGCACCTAAAATCCCAACACGACAACGAGTATAAAGAGTTTACCCACGCTTCTAAACCAACACAACCCCACACTGCCGCAAACTCTTGCAAGACGAGAGAAAATGTCCAGAGACAATTCACGTGCTGTGAAAATAACACAGGCAATCACAGAGTACATTGCATTGAGTGACCAGCCACTTTCGGAGGTAGAAAATGTGGGATCTTGTGGGTCATGCATCATGCGTCTCCTCCATGTTCTGAAACCCAGATATGATCTCCCAAGCCGCCGCTACATGACTGACACGGAGCTGCCTAAACTACACGACTCCGTGAAAAAACACATCCACAGCCTCCTGCAAGCCTCATCTTCGTTTAGTTTCACCACGGATATTTGGACAAGCAGTGTTTGCCCCGTGCCTTGTTTTTTGTTAAATTATATGACTAAAGCTGTTACCTGTAAATTTAAATCATGTTTTTTATTAAGTACTCGGTATCGGTATCGGCGAGTACTGAAATGCAAGTACTCGTACTCGTACTCGTTTTCCAAAAAAGTGGTATCGGTGCATCACTACCTAATATGCATTTCTATAATGTCAGCATGCATTTTACTTTAATGTTAGCTTACCAATATGTATGCTACCTCAAACAGAATGACTTAAAAAGAAGAATTAAGAAGTTCTAGATAAATTGTGGTTTAACTCTGGGTCCTCCGTGTGGTGTAGTTTAGTGTTCAACACAAAGTTTGATGGACATTTGCCCTTGGTCCAATTAAAATGTACTATGTTCCTCTTAACTTCTGTTGCCGACATGCTCATGCAGCATATGTTCACTTTACAATAATAATAACAAAGCATATCTCATCTTTTAACAATTTAGGTTGTGGGCCAAAACCGGCCAGAGGATACAATCTGTCTGGAGAAAGCTAAATAGATAAATAAACTGTTAGTGTTTCTGAGGAAACAAGAACTGCTTTTAATGGTACCTGAGAGCTCAGTGATGGAGCAGTGAAAGTTAGCTACCTTATTGCTAGTAAAATAGCATTAGCATTAAAATTATTTTGTGGGTATGAGTTTGTGAAAACATGCAACTAAAGGCTTTTGCAAACATTAGCCTTTTTAAGTTGCATCTGATGAGATCATTGACATTATAATGCTGTTAAAATAATTCTTTGTCCATATTATCCAGAGAGACACGTAAACAGAGTATAATTTAAAAATGAAAGGTCAGGTTTAATTTTTGCAAGAATGAAGCAAAAGTACAACATGTCACAATGGTACTGGATGAAGTTTGCTTGGAAAAGTAAACACACTCCCCAGCACAAGCTGGTGTACGAGTACGAGGTGTTCAGTTCTCAGAGACATGGCTAAGGTAAGATAGGCTGAAACCCGACCACCTCTGAACAAGACACATAAGTTGAAACGTCGAGAATGGGCCAAGAAATATCTGAAGACAGATTTTTCAAAGGTTGTGTGACTGATGAGATGAGAGAGACTTTTGACAGACCAAATGGATGGGCTCATGGTTATATCAGTAACGGACACAGAGCTCCACTTCGAGACAAGACAACGCTCCATCACATGCATCAAAGTTCTCCACTCTGTGGCTGGCCAGTAAAGGCCTTAAAGATGAAAAACTAATGACATGACCCCCTTGTTCACCTGACTTAAACCCTAGAACTTTTGGGCCCTTCTTAAGCAGGACATTTACAGTGAAGGTAAACAGTACACCTCTCTGAACAGTGTCTGGGAGGCTGTGGTTGCAGCTGCACAAAAAGTTGATTCTGACCAAATCAAGAAACTGACTGGAATTCCGTGAATGGAAGGCTTGTGACTGTTGTCGAAAAGAAGGGTGGCTATATTAGTCACTGAGTTTTTTTCTTTTTCTTTTTTTTTTTAAATTTCAGAAATGTTTATTTCTAAATTTAGAGTTTGTTTATTATTCTCACTTTAACAGGTGAAAATAAACAAGTGAGATGGGAAAATCTTTGTTTTTTATTTAGTTGTATAATTATTCTGCACACTAATAGTGCCTAATAATGGTGTAGATATTCTCTTAAGAAAGCCAAAACTTTACTTTTACTACTTATATGTTCAGGTTTGAGGATTTGTTAACATTTTGGATTTACTAAAAACACTGTAGTTGCACAATAACAAATAACAACAAAACACAGCCCGAAGGAGCGACGTGGGGCCGACCTCCCGTGGGCCCACCACCTGCGGGAGGAACCGTAAGGGGCCGGTGCAAAGTGGATTGGGTGGCAGTCGAAGGCGGAGGCCTCGACGACCCAATCCCCGGACACGGAATCTGGCGCTAGGGACATGGAATGTCACCGCTGGCGGGAAGGAGCCTGAGCTTGTGCGGGAGGTTGAGAGATACCGACTAGAGATAGTCGGGCTCACCTCCACGCACAGCTTGGGCTCTGGAACCCAAATCCTCGAGAGAGGCTGGACTCTCCATTACTCTGGAGTTGCCTGCGGTGAGAGGCGGGGCTGGTGTGGGCTTGCTCATAGCCCCCAGCTTAGCCGCCATGTGTGGAGTTCACCCGGTGAACGAGGGTCGCTCTGCGCCTTCGGGTTGGGGATAGGTCTCTCACTGTTGTTTGTGTTTACGGGCCAAATGGCAGTGCAGAGTACCCGGCCTTCTTGAGTCTCTGGGAGGGGTGCTGGAAAGTGCTCGACCGGGACTCCGTCGTTCTACTGGGGACTTCAACGCTCACGTGGGCAGCGACAGTGACACCTGAGGGGCGTGATTGGGAGGAACGCCTGATCTGAACCCGAGTGGTGTTCTGTTATTGGACTTCTGTGCTAGCAACAGTTTGTCCATAACGAACACCATGTTCAAGCATAAGGGTGTCCATAAGTGCATGTGGCACCAGGACACCCTAGGTCGGAGATCGATGATCGACTTTGTAGTTGTTTCATCTGATCTCCGGCCGTATGTCTTGGACACTCGGGTGAAGAGAGGAGCGGAGCTGTCAACTGATCACCACCTGGTGGTGAGTTGGATCCGATGGCGGGGGAGAAAGCTGGACAGACTCGGCAGGCCCAAATGTACTGTGAGGGTCTGTTGGGAACGTTTGGCAGAGCTCCCTGTCAGAAAGACCTTTAACTCCCACCTCCGGCAGAGCTTCGACCAGATCCCGAGGGAGGTTGGAGACATTGAGTCCGAGTGGACCATATTCTCCACCTCCATTGTCGATGCGGCCACTCGAAGCGGTGCCTGTCGTGGCGGCAACCCCCGAACCCGGTGGTGGACACCGGAAGTAAGGGATGCCGCTGCTGAAGAAGGAGACCTACCGAGCCTGGTTGGCCCGTGGGACTCCTGAGGCAGCTGATAGGTACCGGCAGGCCAAGCGGACTGCAGCCCGGGTGGTCGTGGAGGCTAAAACTCGGGTCTGGGAGGAGTTCGGTAAGGCCATGGAGAAAGACTATCGGTCGGCCTCGAAGAAATTCTGGCAAACCATCCGGCGCCTCAGGAGGGGGAAGCAGTGCCCTGCCAACACTGTTTACAGTGGAGGTGGGAACCTGCTGACTTCAACTGGGGATATTGTTGGACGGTGGAAGGAATACTTCGAGGATCTCCTCAACCCCACCGACACGTCTTCCACTGAGGAAGCAGAGGCCGAGGGCTCGGAGGTGGACTCGTCCATTACCCAGGCCGAAGTCACTGAGGTAGTTGGGAAGCTCCTCAGTGGCAGGGCACAAGGGTGGATGAGATATGCCCTGAGTACCTCAAGTCTCTGGATGTTGTAGGGCTGTCTTGGTTGACACGCCTCTGCAACATCGCGTGGCGGTCGGGGACAGTACCTCTGGACTGGCAGACCGGGTGGTGGTCCCTCTTTTCAAGAAGGGGGACCGGAGGGTGTGTTCCAACTACAGAGGGATCACACTCCTCAGCCTCCCCGGGAAAGTCTATGCCAGGGTACTGGAGAGGAGAATGCGTCCGATAGTTGAACCTCGGATTCAGGAGGAACAATGCGGTTTTCGTCCTGGTCGTGGAACACTGGACCAGCTCTATACCCTCTCCAGGGTGCTGGAGGGTTTATGGGAGTTTGCCCAACCACTCCACATGTGTTTTGTGGATCTGGAGAAGGCATTCGACTGTGTGTGTGCCCTGTGGGGGGTGCTCTGGGAGTATGGGGTCCGGGGCCCTTTGCTAAGGGCTGTCCGGTCCCTGTACGACCGGAGCAGGAGCTTGGTTTGCATTGCCGGCAGTAAGTCAGACCTGTTCCCAGTGCATGTTGGACTCCGGCAGGGCTGCCCTTTGTCACCGGTCCTGTTCATTATCTTTATGGACAGGATTTCTAGGCACAGCCAGGGGCCGGAGGGAGTCTGGTTTGGGGACCACAGGATCTCGTCTCTGCTTTTTGCAGATGATGTTGTCCTGTTGGCTCCATCAAGCCAGGACCTTCAGTGTGCACTGGGACGGTTTGCAGCCGAGTGTGAAGCGGCTGGGATGAGGATCAGCACCTCCAAGTCTGAGACCATGGTTCTCAGTCGGAAAAGGTTGGTGGAGAGTTCCTGCCTCAAGTGGAGGAGTTCAAGTATCTTGGGGTCTTGTTCACGAGTGAGGGAAGGAGGGAACGTGAGATTGACAGACGGATCGGTGCAGCTTCTGCAGTGATGCGGTCGATGTACCGGTCTGTCGTGGTGAAGAAGGAGCTGAGCTGTAAGGCAAAGCTCTCGATTTACCGGTCAATCTACGTTCCTACTCTCACCTATGGTCATGAGCTTTGGGTCATGACCGAAAGAACAAGATCCCGGATACAAGCGGCCGAAATGGGCTTTCTCCGCAGGGTGGCGGGGCGCTCCCTTAGAGATAAGGTGAGGAGCTCGGTCACTCGGGAGGAGCTCAAAGTAGAGCCGCTGCTCCTCCACATCGAGTGGAGCCAGCTGAGGTGGCTTGGGCATCTGTTTCGGATGCCTCCTGGACGCCTCTAGGGAGGTGTTTCGGGCATGTCCCACCGAGGAGACCCCGGGGAAGACCTAGGACACGCTGGAGGGACTATGTCTCTCGGCTGGCCTGGGAACGCCTTGGTATCCCCCCGGAGGAGCTGGAGGAAGTGTCTGGGGAGAGGGAAGTCTGGGCGTCTCTGCTTAGACTGCTGCCCCCGCGACCCGGCCCCGGATAAGCGGTAGAAGATGGATGGATGGAACAAAACACAATAACAAAATAAATCCTCAAAAATACAAAATAATTGTTCACACAGTATATAACAGACACCTAAATGTCTCAATGACTTAACCTACATGGACTTTTTAAAAGACAAAAATGCCACAATAACGTTAAATATTCACAAACTGATTTTTATACACTATATAATTATATATTACGTAAATAGCCTGTATTGAATGTTAGTCAAGGTGGTCAGTGCTTGTTGCCAAGGTGGCCACCTTAACTTTGACATTCCTCTCTTAACTTATGATGTTTTTGATTTGACAGTAAAGGGTTCTGTGGGAGAAATGTAAGGTAACAGTTGGTTATCATTGAGTGTTTACTCTCGTTGATAAATGCATCAAATCAATAATAACATTCTCATTGAAAGTGTTACTTATACTAACTGTTTTAACCAAAGCATATTAATTCTCTCTCTGTTGTGTGCAGGTCGTGCGTGGTTGTACCTGGCTCTGAGTGAAAGCTCTTTAGAAAGTTACCTGCGGCTCTTCCATGAGAACCAAGCTTTGCTGCAAAAGTATTATTTTAAGTAAGATATCCGCTCATGAACCTGTTGACTGCGTACTATACTT
Source organism: Perccottus glenii (assembly GCA_024416835.2). Lineage (NCBI taxonomy): Eukaryota > Metazoa > Chordata > Actinopteri > Gobiiformes > Odontobutidae > Perccottus > Perccottus glenii. The sequence goes on along the minus strand of CM044555.2, from coordinate 28,226,100 downwards.
GATATTTTTACATATTTGACCAAACATGGCAAAAGATTTGGTCAGAACCACAAAGTCTTGAGATAAAATGTAAAATAATATTATATGAAAGGGTGTTTTAATTATTACATGGTAAATGTTAAAAAAAAATTGTTGTATAGGAATGCACTGGTCTGCAGCCTAGACCACCTCACCCTGTTCCTCACTCTGGTGTCAGGGCTGGAGTTCATTCGTTTCGACCTGGAGCTGGTAAGCATCACTCCTTGTTATTATCAAAACCAAGTGTTGACCTGAGCATCACTGACATTCTTGTCCAAACTTCATTCAGGATGTCCCATATCTGGATGTGGCTCCATACATGCCCGAGTACTACAAACCTCAGAACCTTCTGGACTTTGAGGAGAGACTGCCCAGTTCAGACAGCATCTCTCTGCACTCCTTCACTTCACTCAACTCCACCAACTTGGAATGGGATGACAGTGCCATTGCTCCTTCCAGCGAAGGTAATGCACTCACCATTACTGCTTTTACATTCAATAATTTCCTCTGTACTTAACTTATGTTAATTTATTTAGGCAATTTCATTGTCTCTCCTCAATATAAAAAAAATAAAAATCACAAACACTTATTCATTTTGGGATATGGCTGGGTGACAAAAAATGTTACAATTATTGAACAGAAGTAAAACTAGCTTGCAGATATATTTTATCACCAAAAAAGAGGTTGATTATAGTTATATAGAATATAGTTTACTTGAAACAAATGTGCTTTAAGTGAAAGTAAGCAATCAACAAAATTCAAATATTTGTAGAATTACTACTTAGACAAAACTAAAAGTCATATTTGTGACTATATATATATATATATATATATATATATATATATATATATATATATATATATATATATATATATATAAATGTATTGTTTGATTTTTTTAACCGCAACCTTATTGTGGTGGAGGGGTTTGGGTACCTGAATGGTTATGTTGTCCGGGGCTATATGCCTCTGGTAGGCTCTCCCAAAGCAAACAGTTCCCAGGTGACGGTTCAGACTAACAGCAATTCAGAAGCCTTTTATAAAGAGAATAAAACCAAGGGCCGTGACATAGCCCGTCATGGAGCAGCCAGGGCCCCACCCTGGAGCCAACCCCGGGATTGGGGCTCAAATGGAAGCGCCTGGTGGCCGGGCCGCCTCCCCATGGACTTAACCTAAAAGAACGACGTGGGGCCGTCCTCCCGTGGACCCACCACCTGCAGGATGAACCGTAAGGGGCTGTGGCTTAGTGGATTGAGCAGCAGTCGAAGGCAAGGGCCCCGACGACCTGATCTCTGGACACGGAAATTGGCCTTAGGGACATGGAACATCACCTCGCTGGCGGGGAAGGAGCCTGAGCTTGTGTGGAAGGTTGAGAGGTACCAACTAGAGATCACCTTCACGCAGAGCTTGGGCTGTGGAACCATACTCCTAGAGAGAGGCTGGACTCTCTACTACTCTGGAGTTGACCGGGGTGAGCTTGCTCATAGCTACCCAGCTTAGCCGCCATGTTTTGGAGTTTACCCCGTGAATGAGAAGGTTGCTTCCCTGCGCCTTCGAATCGGGGATAGAAGGGGGAAGCAGTCCCCCGCCAACACTGTTTACAGTGGAGGTGGGCAGTTGTTGACCTCAACTGGGGATATTGTCAGACAGTGAAAGAAAGAAAGAAGAAGCGGAGCTGTTCCTACTCTCACCTATGTTCATGATCGTTCGTTCATGACCTCATGAGCTGTTGGTCATGAACGAAAGGACAAGAGACCGGATACAGGCGGTTGAAATTAGCTTTCTCTGCAGGGTGGCTGGGCGAAAAAGCTCAGAGTAGAACCGCTGCTCCTCCACATTGAGAGGAGCCAGGTGAGGTGGCTCGGGCATCTGTTCTGAATGCCTCCTGGACGCCTTCCCAGGGAGGTTTTCCGGGCGCAGCCCACTAGTAGGAGGCCCCGGGAAGACCGAGGAAACGCTGGAGGGACTATGTCGCTCAGCTGGCCTGGGAACACCTTTGTATTCCACTGTAAGAGCTGGGGGAGGTGTCTGGGGAGTTGGAAGTCTGGGCAGTCTCTGCTTAGACTGGTGCCTCCGCGACCCGGCCCCCGGAAAAGCGGTAGAAGACGGATGGATGAAATGTTTTTAAAGGTGTGGCTGCATTAGACAAACAAATACAAATTATTTTTTTGTTTATTGTTTTCAAGAAAAACTAAATTCTTGACAGTTTCAATAGTCATTTTTGTCAGTAGTCAACAAAAAGAGTGTCTGGAAAAACTGAACAAAAATAAATATACCATCACATCATCAAATTAATATTTAGTCTTGAAAACTTGAAGAGTGATTCTTAATGCAATATTTGGGGTGTCCAAAAGTTAAGTCTACAGGTTATGTGCAAATTAAAAGAACTGATGGCCATCATTACTTATGCAGCATTAGTTAATTTCCCATGTGTTTCTGTTCACATTTATGTCATGTATCTGTATATTTTTTCTGTTTTCCATTGTGTTTTCTGTTCTCATTCCCTCCTTTTTATAGATTATGATTTTGCTGACATCTTCCCCGTGTTGCAGTCAATGCCAAGTGCAGACTGGGAAGGTGGGACATGGGTTAAACCTCTATTTTCTGTGTTTCTATGCTTTTTTTTTTTCTTTTTCTATTTACGCATGGCCATTGTAATCAAAGCTTGCTGGCTTTTGTAGTACTTGGAGTTGGATTACTTTTTATGGTTTAGAAAATTCTGACATAGTCATGGCATGAAAGAGACTTTATTACAGTAATATCTGTTACACGGGGTTCCTGCTGGTGTTGGAAATTCTTCAAAATGCTTTTTATGGGTTTATTATATTCAGCTTGATAAACTTTGAGAGCTCTGTGATATAGCAAATTTATTATTGCACATCAACATGCACCAAAATTTATACTGCAAAGAATGCCTGCTTTGAAGTTTGATTTTGTGTGTACTATGTACTAATAATTGATCCAGCCACAAGGGTTACTTTTGTGCCAGTCCCAAGACCAGAAAAATGAAGAGGGTTGTGTCAGGAAGGGCATCTGGTGTACAAACTTTGTAAATAATTTAAAAACTTGCTGTGACAAGCTCTGAAAGGACAAGCCAAAACGCAAAAAAAAAGGAAAATATACATTTATTTATGTATATTAGTAATGCTTATGTATGAAATATGAAAAAAATAATTGGATTTAATCTGTAAAGGGTGTGTAAATTCTGGTTACCTCAAGGGTAACTACAAATCTTAAAAAATAGGAGTCATTTAATTACGAGGCTGTAATCTTTCGTGAAATCTACAAAGTATAATCCAAATACATCAATTATTCTAAAAGTGTCTTGGCATGTATATTTGTGGACTGGTTGAGTAGTGAATTCTCTGGTGTCTGAGTGTTCTCATGTTGTGCATGTGTTATGTTAATACTGTAAAGCAAGCTCATTGCTTCAACTCTGGTACTCACCTTCACTCTCTGACACTGTTTCTGATTTTTCTCTGTAATGCGTGGCACTGGTCTAGGTTCTGAGGATTTACTACACAGCACTTACTTTATGTTTTTAGTTTTATTCAAATTCCAATCAATTTTCTGACTGCATACTTAATGTACAGTGGCTTTCAGAATTTTATGGCCAGATATTTTACAGCAATTAAAGAAATTTTCAAATCAAAGTAGAAGAGTTCTAATTTAGTATTTTCCTATAGAGCACTTAAAATACACAATGTCTGCTATTTGAATTGGTTTCGCTTAAAGGTGTTACAGAGGATGTTTTCAACAAAGGAGAACCAACGACTGTTAGTGAGTTTTTGAAATGAGCGCATGCGTAAGAACACCCCCCTACTTTACAGCTCATTTCGAGTGAATGCCTTCACACTCGCTGTGTCTAGCTAGAATCGTTTCCATGGGTTTAACATTTGAGTAGCATAACTTAGCTTACCTAAAAATGGGAGTTTGGTAAAGATACAAACAGGCAGTTTACTAATGCTGCGAGTAATAGTGTGAGTCTAACTTGCTGGACAGTACTCCCTCTATTACTTGTTGCATTTACCAAACTGCCTGTTGCCTTACAGTGCCAGAATAAGTTTGTATCTTTCCCAAACGCCCCAAAATTAAATATTTTCACGTAAAAATTAACAAAAGTTACCTTTCCAGTAGAAATTCGGCAACAGACATGTCAGTAGGAAGACCTTTCTGTGTCTTCAGTGCACGCCATCATGAAAAAGAATCCCCAAGACACTCTGGTTTTGTTTTTGCTCTTGAGCCGTTTTTCTCCTCTTCTCATATTTCCCAAAAGGAGATTTTCTTTTGCCATTACCTGCTTCGGGTTGTTTCTCAGCCATTTTGCAACTTTGCGGTCTGATCGGCGGAGCAACATGAAAGCCGGGGATAGCACCAGAGCTACATAAACACACTGTCCACGCATGCGCAGCAACTAGAACGCGCATGCATAACGTAACGAACAGTAACAGTGATTGACAGGCCAGACGGCCAGTGGATAACGCTTGCCAAGCATCTATGATTGAGTGATGTTTTTTTTTTGGTCCCACGGAGTACAAAGTTTATGAATGTTATAAAAAAAAATTCAGTTAAGGCAGTTTTAGATTATATAGAAAATTAATTAAACACAACAAAACGCAACATTAAAAACAACCTCTGTAATACCTTTTAATGAACAAAACACTAAAAATGAAAATTGTTGTGCTTGAGCTTAGACCTGCACCACTGCAACAATAGCTGATTGCTGTTGATGTGATATTTCAGTATTGCATTGTTGGCTCTCTCACAGCCTCTAACATCGTCTGTGGCAAGCTGAGGAAGACAAACACTACAGGCTATTGTGCATTTGTTAGTGTAGTTGCAGTAAATATACATGGTGTATTTTCTCAGTATGATGTAATCTGTGTCTGCTTTTTTATGTCAGAGGGAGACCTGGCAGACCAGGCCAGCTGCCCACGCTCCGGAGGGTCCGACCCACAGACGGTCATCAGCGACACTGTGGTCATTTCCTCTTGTGCTTTCAAAGCTGCAAACTATCTCTCCCCACACAGTCCCACGTCCCGACACAACCCCTTTAACGAAGACTCCGACACCACTAACACCTCAGCAGACGTCACTCCGGTTCACATTGCTAGCCGCCACAACAGTGTTACCAACGGAGATGAGACAGACATCAACAGCAATGAACTGGAGGTCATCAGGTACACAACACAGTAAACACAATAATCACACAGAATAATCTAAATAAGCTCTCATAAGTCAGCTGTCAAAGTATGCAAACAGAAACTAAAGACTGACCGATTTATCTGCCGGGCGATATTACACGCAGATGTTTACTGCAGGGTTTCCGCTGCATTCATTTGAGAGTGGCACCCCACCACGGCACCAAAAAGTGGCCCTGCTCTTATGCATTATATAAGTTTTATTACTTCAGTAAAACAACAGGACTTATATTGATAAACAGATGGATATTGTTTATCACTATATTTAAATAAGCTCTGTGAGAGGGTTGCAGCAGGGAGCGCGCTCACTGACACAGAGCGAACTGGCAGCTGCATGCTTGTGTGTGGTACGTGTGAGCCAGGCAGGACAGGGCCAGTGTATGAGGAGGAGGAGCTGTGTGTCCCGTTTGTTGTTCGGTAAATGTGGCTTGTTGTTAGCAGTGAGCTACAGGAAAGCTAACATCATGTAGTCTGCAGTTGGTCAGATTGTACTTTATTTTTTTTTTTACTAAATATTAAAGGGGTATGTTATAATTGTTCATATGCTTCACCTAACCACTATGAGCAAACTATGAGCGAAAGACAGGATTTTGTGTTATCATTTATTTTTTTGAAAAATGGCCAAACAATCTTAAATTCTGCCAGGATATGTAAAACTATGACCACAACTGTATTTAAGTTAAAATGAAGTGCATCATCATCTTATTGATCTAAACTAAATTGCCCTTCGCATTCTCACTACCTAGAAATGGACTAGTTAAATGGTGTGTTTATTTCAGGATGGGCAGAAGAAGAAAACCAGCCAAGAAGCGTCATGGGAAGAGCTCCACAGACTCCAGCGGCAGCATCAACAACTCGGTGTCCTCGGAGTACCTGCACGACGTGGACTCTCTGAACGGCACTGTGCTCCAGCCAGACAGTGAGGATGAGCTGAGAAGAAGCCGAGCGGGCACTGAGGTGGTGGTGGAGGAGGAGCAGCTGCTGCGGCTGCCAAAGATGAACGACAACTCTATGGACAACGTAGGCCAACCCCTGCATGACGTCATGGACCTTCTCAACGGGACTCTGGATCAGGACGAGAGCTGGGAGCACATAGAAGAGAGCGCTAAACAAGACGGTGAGCACAGAGCCAAGGTGCCTTTACAGCAGCCCTTTCTGGAGGATTCAGCGGGCGAGCCTCCTGACCCAGCACTCAGAGACCCTCACTCCCCTCTGGTCACAAGCCCCTACCTCCAGGCCTCTGCTGAGCTTCCACAAAAAGGCGACTTTACCGCTGACAGTCCAGACTCTGCTGCCAGCTGTAGTGGCCACCATGATGCTGAAGAGCATGGCCAGTCACAGACTCTTCCAGGTGGCCATGAAGATGAGGGAGAAGCAAAAGCAGAGGAAGGACAAGAGCCCGATGTGAAGGAGGTAAAGAACACTAAAGAGGTGGAGAAAGTACCAGCGGAGAAACAAGATAAGCTGAGTCCTTCGGAAATGTCTCATCCAGCTGAGTTTAAGTAAGAAGCTGCCATCAATTTGATTTTAAATGTGATGTTTTCCTGATTGCTTCTTTTTTTCTCATCTCAGAGTGGACAACAATCACTTGCTTCTTTTGATGATTCATGTGTTCCGGGAGAATGAGGAGCAGCTCTATAAGGTTCAGCAATTTGGAAGATAGTGACATAACAATATACTGCATAGTAGTTCTGTGGTATGTCTTTGTTCTATCACTACACCTGACTTCTTTTGTTTTCTTGTGCAGATGTTAAGGATGAGTACAGGTCACATGGAGGGAGACCTGCAGCCTCTTTATCTGCTGCTCACTGACTGTTACATTTACCTGCTCAGAAAAGGTACTGTGTGCATTTCTTTTACTGTGATTAAAAAGAAAAAACAAGACCTGCATTTTTAAATATAACCTTATTACTTTTTTTTCTTAATTTCTAATAAGACCAAACCTAGAGATTATTTTTCTCAGTGTCTTTATTCTTTGTCCACAGGTGCAGCAGAGAAGCCGTACACAGTGGAGGATGCCGTTTCATACAATGAGCTCGACTATATTTCTGTAAGTGTCTTTCTTGTGATTATGGAAGGTATACCTCGACTTACAAATGATCTGAACAGACTTATCCTGACAGTGAGCCACCCTAAATAGTTCAACTCTTATGTGCTGTTGTTGTACAGGTGGGTCTGGACCAACAGACAGTGCTGCTGGTTTGCACCAACAGGAGAAGAAAGTTCCTGTTGGACACAGCTGATGTCTCATTGACTCTGTGAGTGGCTCTTTGTATTTATTTATTATATTATTTTTAATGGCGCATTGGCTCGTCTTTCAACCAGAAGATAGGTGGTTCGATTCCCACTCTCCCCACAGTTCATACTGTTGTTGTGTCCTTGGGCAAGACACTCAACCCACCTTGCCTCGTATGAAAAATGTTAAGTGAATGTGGTGATGGTCGGAGAGTTTAAGTTAGTAGCAGTTCTAACATAGACTCCTTATTTCTATTTTGTGTAGCTGGCTGTTATCTGCTCTGAAGTCAGCCATGGTGAAGGGATGCCGAGAGCCCCCCTACCCCTCAGTTCTGACCGACGCCACAATGGAAAAGCTGGCTCTCACCAAGTTTGTCGCCCAGGAGTCTCACTGTGAGGTAATGAATTGTAGAAGAAGTGCTGTTTTCAGATCACCACCAAGCCCCTGTACTGACTGACACAGCGCTGCTCCTCTGTCTTGCAGGTCTCTGAAGTCCGTATTCATCTGTACTCACTGGTTCACTGGGAGGACCCTCTGGACACGTCTCTGTCCGCTGTTCAGTCACCCAGCTCTGGAGGAAAGTCGAGCATCAAGGAGGGCATGGTGCAGTACAGGGCTGGGACCACGTACCTGGGGAAGGAGCTGTGGAAGAGCTGCTACCTCATCCTCAGGTATGGACAATATTCATGGATACTGCAAGTTCTTACATTTTTATTACTATTATTAATTTATCAAAGTATTAGCTGAATGTTCTAATCTAATGCAAATAAGGTGAATTGTTGTTGGCTTTATATTTTACATTGTTTTAATGACTCACACTTCTGATGTCTTCTGATTTTTAGGATTCATATGTAAATTATTGAATAGATTTTTGGATTAAAAGGCTTGACAATGGGCTGGAAGTTAAACATGGCTTTTAAAATAAGATGTAAACCATTGGTGAGCCTCAAAAACAGCCCCAATTATTTATTTATTTACATATATATATATATATATATATATATATATATATATATATATATATATATATATATATATATATATATATAATTGGGGCTGTTTTTGAGGCTCACCAATGGTTTACATTTTGTGGTGAACCCTCTGTATTTCACTCTGGTGAAGTCTTCTCTTGAGTGTTGACTTTGACAAACAAACACCTACCTCCTGGAGAGTGTTCTTGATCTGGTCAACTGTTGTGAAGGGTGTTTTCTTCACCAGGGAAAGAATTCTTTGGTCATCCACCACAGTTGTTTTCTGTGGTCTTCCAGGTCTTTTGGTGTAGCTGAGCTCACCGGTGCGTTCTTTCTTTTTAAGGATGTTCCAAACAGTTGATCTGGCCACATCTAAAGTTTTTGCTCTGATCTCTCTGATGGGTTTGTTTTATTTTTTCAGTCTAATGATGGCTTGCTTCACTGATAGTGACAGCTCTTTGGATCTCATATTGAGAGTTGACATCAACAGTTTCCAAATTTAAATAGCACACTTGAAATGAACTCTGAACCTTTTATCAGTTCCTTGTAAATGGGATAATGAGAAAATAACACACACCTGGCCATGGAACAGCTGAGCAGCCAATTGTCCCATTACTTTTGGTCCCTTAAAAAGTGGGAGGCACATATACAAACTGTAATTCCTATATCGTTCACCTGATTTGGATGTAAATTTACTCAAATTAAAGCTAAAAGTCTGCAGTTAAAGCACATCTTGTTTGTTTAATTTCAAATCCATTGTGGTGGAGTATAGAGCCAAAAAGAATAGAATTGTGTCGATGTCCCAATATTTATGGACCTGACTAAATGAAATACATATATGCAAATGTTCTTGTTTAGATTTACAATTTGCATTAATATTTGCTTTTAAGGCTATATTAGCCATTATTAAGCTTATACACTGTGTGCACAATTATTAGGCAAGTTGTATTTTTGAGGATTAATTTTGTTATTGTACAACTACAGTGCTCTTGGTCAATCCAAAATGTTAACAAACCCTCAAACCTGAACATTTAAGTAGTAAAAGTGAAGTTTTGGCTTTCTTAAGAGAATATCTACATGGACACCATTATTAGGCAACTATTAGTGTGCAGAATTATTATGCAACTAAAGGAAAAACAAAGATTTTCCATCTCACTTGTTTATTTTCACCTGTTAAAGTGAGAATAATAAACAAACTCAAAATTTGCAAATAAACATTTCTAAAATTTCAAACAAAAACAAAAAAACTCAGTGACCACTATAGCCACCCTTCTTTTCGATAACAGTCACAAGCGGAGTCACGGAGTCAGTCAGTTTCTTGATCTGATCAGAATTCAACTTTTTGTGCAGCTGCAACCACAGCCTCCCAGACACTGTTCAGAGAGGTGTACTGTTTACCTTCACTGTAAATGTCCTGCTTAAGAAGGGCTCAAAAGGCCAATAAATAAAACTGGCCAGCCTCGCAGTGGAGAACTTTGATGCATGTGATGGAGTCAATTTAAGTCTTGAAAGACGCAGACTTATTCCTGTACTACTGCTTGAATAAAGTGTCTTCTAAAAATTGGCAGTAGGTCTGAGAGTTGACCCGAAAGGTCCAACTAGCTCATCTTTAATAATACCTGCCCATACCAGTACAACACCTCCACCTTTCTGGCGTCTGAGTCGACACATTTCTTGCGACCCTATTGACTGTTTGCTACAAAACGTTTGATGGTTCTGATATCACGCTCCAATATCTTAGATATTTCAAGAGTGCTGCATCCCTTTGAAAGACTTGTTTACAATTTTTGACTTTTCAGAGTCAGTTAAATCTCTTTTTTGGCCCATTTTTCCTGAGAAGAATCTGCCTAATAATTATGCAAACCTTGATATAGGTGTTGATCTCCTTTGGCCACACCCTCCCTCGTTACACAAATACACATCACCTGATATGCATTAAATCCAATAAGGATTCAAGTTTATACAGCTTGGAGTTGGAAATTATGGATAAAATGATGATATGGTCAAAATAATCACTTGCCTAATAATTGTAAACACAGTGTAGATATGTTAATTCTAATAACTTAAACGAACAAAAGAAATGCCATTAATAAAATGCCATGTGGGTTGATGCCATCAAGAATTTCTCTATGCAGTTATTTTATCAAATAAAGTTATTTAATTAAATAATCAGTGTGTGTTCTTGTCTTGTAGCAATGGAATTCTGTATCTGTACGCCGAGAGGACTGATGTGACCCCTATACTGTCCGTCACAATGGGGTAAGAAGATCTCAAACTCACTTTTCTTCATCTGAGTTTGAGTTGTGTGAGTGTTTTTGACCCTTGCAGCCTCCCTGCACTGCTCCAATAAACGGTGTTTACTGCTCTTTCATTGTCAGAGGAGAGCACTGTGGAGGCTGCCGTCGCTCAAACAGCACCGAGCCCCCTCACGCCTTCCAGGTCATCCTGACGGAGCGCCCCCCACTGGAGCTCAGCGCCAATAACGAGCAGGACATGGCCGACTGGATGCAGCTGCTCTGCCAGTCTGTGTCCAAGGGGGTAAGAAGGAGTGTTGACAAAAACCCTATTCGAAAATACACCAGACTCTTTTCAAAGGTAAAAATGAGTAGTGCTACTAGTGTGGTTATTAATGGTTAAACAATGTGTTGATTTTTCGGCCTACCATGCTCCACCACAAGAAGGCCATGGTACTTTTCTGACATCTCCCGCTTCTCTCTCAGGTTATCCCACAGGGAGTAGCCCCGACCCCATGTATCCCCTGCTGCCTTGTGGTGACAGACAAGAAGCTGCTAACTTGCCACCAGGACTGTCAAACCAGTTTCTTCCGCTCGCTGGGCAGCGCAGACATCTGTGACGTCACCGGTGTCAGTCTGGAAGCCGACAAGGACTACTGTGTCATTGTGAGTAAACTTTAGATTTTCTTTTTCTTTTTCCTCATTTCCATTTGTTTAAGTGTGGAAAGCATAAGAAAAAGTACTTAAGACTTTTTCTCTGTCTTGTTTCTTGTCGTGGTAGGAATTTGCTGCAGATCGGAGCCAGTTCCTCCCGCCCTGGGTTTTGTACTTCAATGGCTGTGAGGAGAGAGATCGTCTGCTTCAAACACTAAATGAGGCATGGAAAGACATTTACCAGGTACTGTACATGAAGAAAAGTTTCACAAACTAACAACGCACTAACTTTACATGGAAAAAAACTTGTTGACTGGCTTAGCTTTCTGACTTCTTGGTGATATTCGGTAGGTGTTGGCGCATAATCTGTTGGCATCCAGAAAAATCACAAAATACACACAAATATATAGAATTTAAGACAGAATTACTCATCACTTTTTTATTTGGCACACATAAAAATAAGCATATGCATTTCAACCCAAATCTTGAGTTTGAAACCAAATAAAAGTCCGATGTGAGGATTACTGTCTTACATAGTGCTACCCTTTTGATAATTTTCAAAGTCATTTGTATTTTATATATATTATTTTATTTATGCATTGTTACATAACCACCCGCAGGTGAATCTTCCCTACACAGACTTGTCGGACCAGTCGGTGCAGAAACGCTGCAGCGAGGCCCTGGCGCTGATGAAGAGCGCCTGGCAGAGGGCCGACAGTCTGGCCCGAGGCAGAGCCCAGCGTGAGCCCTGGTGCTGACCTGCAGTTGAACACACAGCCAACAGTAGCCACTCAGGCAGAGGTTCTGGACAAACACGGACAGTTACATATATTTCCTTTGTGTTAACACATTTGTGTTTTGAGTATAAGAGGAAATTCAAAACAGGACGTTGTATTACAAGTGGTGAAATGAGGTGATGAAAGGTGTTTGCAAAGGAAAAAGCAAAAGAGAAGTAACAAAGCATATGCCACTTTTGTCAACTAAGAGACTGAAATTAAAAAAGTGAATGTCATAAAGTGAGTGATTGTTCTTTTAGAGAAGAAATATTGGGTAATGCCAAAGTGGCTGTTCCTATGGAAGTTTACATAGAAAGTGAAGGTAAGAGATTTTAGTAGCATTGACAATCGACACAATAAACACAAAGATGGTAGAAGAGTAACTAGGCATGGCTTTATCACGCCTCCCTGTTCAAATGTAAACACGGACGATCAGTTATGGCTTAATCACTTGCTCATGTGATGTGTAGCCAGAACACTGCTACTTTGCATTTTGAGGACTTCACTTGGTGCTGAGAATGTACTTCAAGCATTCACTTTGTGCTGCTCACAAAATTCTCCCAAGATGAAGTCTTTGTTGCTTTTTAACAGTAGGACGTTCTGCTGAACCCTGAACTGTGCTACGACAGACAGTACACGAGTATGCAGTAGGTTAAGTTACTGCTGGTGGTTGTGTGTGTTTGAAGGCATATACTGGATTTGTAAACACTGGTATTTCCACAGTGGAGAGAAGAGATGTTGCAAGTTGTCGATATGAAGGCTCTAATAATTGCACTGTTACATGACATTCTTAAGCCTGTGTTTTTTCTCTCTATCTCTTATCACTCAGTTAAAGAGCTGATCAGGAAATGTAACTTGCCTTTCTCTCCACTGCACACTGATAAGTGGAGGCTTCCATGCATAGTTGCACATTGTTTTTTTTCTGTGGGTCTTGTTATTTTTTATTTAAAAAGTACCACTTATAGTTTTGTGTAATAGTTATTTTACAAAGTGGAAACATATTTATCTATTTTGTTTTTGACTTGACTAAATTATTAGATAAATTAACATTGATTCAAAGCTAAGAGTTTAATGATGTGGCTTAAGATTAGGTGAGCATACAGAATTTTAGACATTTTAGTTTTCCCAGCTACATTCAGTGTTATTTAACCCTTAAATGTATTAGCAAACTTGCACATAATGTACATCGATGATTAGTGTGGCCTCTGGGGGATAAATGAAGAGAACAATTATGAAGTCCTTGTGATTAATTGCCAACTGTCCAGGTTGTACCAAGCATGGAACAGGTTCAGAAGTAGAAAAAGAATCAGAATTTAAGTTCTGCAGCTGGGTAAGGGTTCTCATTTTTGTTGGCACACTGTACCCCACTGTGAGAACTTGCCTTTTTGATTTGCACCGCTTCCTCTTACATGCATTAATTACCATATCTTTGAGAACAATAATAATCAGTATATTTTTGAACCCTCATTCATACCTACTTTGGGCTTAATAAATGATATAAAGTTGCAATGCCTGAAATCAATTCAAGTTGCAAATATCTAATTTCCAATGAAAATGTAGAAGGGTTCATTTATTTTTATTTTTTTATTAATGAAATCAGACTTGCTATGTCTGTAATGGCCTTACTGTTCAGTGCACTGTAACACCCAGCCAATCAAGTCACATGTCTGTGTTGTCTGTATTATAGAGTTCTGTCCAGTGTCAAGCCTTTCCCAGAGCAGTTTGGTCTCATAATCTCAGGTTGCTTTAATTCCAAGCCCCACATTTTTTTTTTTTTTTTTTTTTTTTTTGAACAGTATAATTTTAATGAAATATTTAGCTTAATGCGCCACCATTTTGCCATTATTTTGGAGCTGTTGTATATGGCACTCCTGAATATAAAAAATAATTAGCAGTTACAGTACTTGAAATTCAAAATATTGGAACTGATTTGTAAATACAGAAAGCATCTTTCGCTCCCTTAGAGCAAAGTTTAGGTTGGGACATTGCTGGACAATGATGGATGACATCTTTTAATTGAAATGTTGGTTTTGTTGATAAATGTCAACTGCATGTACAATTTGTAACCTTTTTTTTAGACTGTACATAGAGCACTAATCACATAAAACATATTCATAAAGACATGCATGTCCCAAAGGTTTTCTGCTGTTCATAAAGGAAGTCCATGTACTGAGAAAGCCTTGTGATGGACACGTTAATAAGAAAATAAATAAAAGTCTAATACTGCTTTGTGTACCTGTTTTTACTACAGATGTGTACTGTACTTGCTGTGTATTAATACATTGTGCAAATACTACCCCCTGCTGGCAGCACCATGCTAATTTTAGATTTCTAAAAAGGCAGACTTCCTTGTTACTTTTTTCTCCAGAAAAAGTATTCCCTCTCTGTCTTTGTTGTGTAATGGTCATCAATTAATAAAGTTTATACTAGGCTTTATTCACATGAAGTATAGTATTACAATAAGTGCATTTATGCCCTTTTCGTGTTAAAGTACTACTTTATTTCCTAGGTAGGGAAATGTAAGTCTTTCCACATTTTCCTACTGTAGGAAAATGTGGAAAGACTTACATTTCCCTACCTAGGAAATAAAATGTTTTAATTGTACAAGGAAACTGAATATTAAAAATCATGTAAACATTATATGACATATATATATATATATATATATATATATATATATATATATATATATATATGTATGTATTATATATATATATGTATGTATATATATATATATATATATATATATATATATATATATATATATATATATATATGTATGTATTATATATAATATATATATATTATATGTGCTTGTAACAGCTGTTATATTACTATAGAGCAGGAACAATTATGAGAACAATTAGTTTTTACTGACTCCAGCTCAAATATTTGACTGTTCAAAACTGGAACAAAGATTTAAAGCCAAACCATCTACAAACCTTTGAGAAGGGGCCATTCCTCATGTCTGCATTAATGTAACGGTAGGCCTTGTGGTTGAGAGGGTCTAAAGCTCCTCCACAATTGTCATACAGTAACACTTCAAACCTAAGCCAGCAAAATATAATATTTATTTGGTCACTTTTTATTAATAATAATAATTGGTCACACAAACCTATTAAATAAAGGTTTGAAGACATTGACAGACAGAAGGTCTGGGGGTTTGTGAAGTGGGAAATTCTTAATAAAGTAGATGTATTTCCCTGTATTCTGGTGCAATTTAAATAAATTCACAAAGGTTTTAGCTTCTACGGGGGAGTCAACTTATAACTACAAAACCATGAAATTACCCCTGGTCTAACTGCATCTGAAGAACAAATAAGTGCTGTATATAATGGTGAACTTTGGATTAATAATTTCTGTACTTAAATAAAATTAATACTTATGTATTGATACTCAAATATTTAGCATCAGCTCCTAATGAGGGGAAGTTTGATAAAAAAATTCAGTTAAAGTTGTGCGGCTCTTATGCCGTGTGTTGTAACAGCTGCAAACAGTAACTTAACATTGCAACAGCAGAACTTGTGTGTGTAGTACTGTAGGTTCTCCGCGTCGTTGGACGTAAACAACTTAAATACTTAAACGTGTAGATGTGTTAAAGTCTGGGACAGAGCGGCGCTGAAAGAGAGTGTGGGATTTACAGAGACTGGGAATTCATCTGAGTCTGGAGTCACAGCTGTAGGTACACACTCGCACTAGTAGTCTCCTCACTGTCAGCACTGCTCACAACTAGATGATTTTCCCATCAGTTTTGGTTCGTTGCTTGTTGGTGCCCTTAACCACACCTGGAAACTCAGTAGAGGCCTACACAAAGGAGGTCCATGCAACCCTCTCGGCCATCACTGACTCAGTGGCACCCTTCAGGACAAAGCCCAGACCAACCAGACGACTTACACCATGGTATAATGAGGAAACCCGGGCTTTAAAAAAGGTTTGAATGCAAATGGTGGAAGTCAAAAACTAATCTCGAATGATCAAAAGTGGTGTTTGTGTGTAAACACCTATAAGCACGCCCTCAGCACTGCAAAGACGGCCTATTTTTCATCTCTAATCAGAGAAAACCGGCATAACCCCAGGTTTATCTTTGGGACAGTTGCTAAACTAATTCAACCAAAAACAACTGAAGACGCCCCTCCCTTTAGTGCACAAGACTTTTTAGATTTTTTTAATCATTAAGTTGAAGATATCAGGGATAATATTTTGTTTTTGTCTTCCTCAGCTCCGGGTCCCATTCACTTGGATCCACTGACCTCTCGTCTCTCAGTCTTAGATCCTGTATCCCTCCATGAGCTGACAAAAGTGTTTTTTTCATGTAAACTGGCAGCGTCCCTTTCCTTTTCAAACAAGCTGTGGTCAAACCCTGCTCAAAAAACTGGATACGGGATGCTTAAATCATTTCTATCCTGTCTCCAATTTACCTTTTCTACCTAAAGTCCTCAAAAAAGTTGTGTTAAAACAACTTGCTCTATATCCATCGGAAAATGACCTCTTTGAGCTGTTTCAGTCTGCATTTAGGGCCTCTTATTCCACTGAAACAGCTTTAGTTAAAGTGAATAATGATCTCCTCCTTCAGATTGACGAAGACTCATCGGCTCTACTGTTATTGCTAGATCTCAGCGCTGCATTTGATACGATTGATCATGCAGTGCTAATCAACAGACTAAAAGATGTGTTTGGCATCTCTGGCTCTGCTCTTGCTTGGCTAGAATCCTATCTGTGTGATAGGTCTCATTTTGTCTCTTTTAATAAATCCTTCTCCTCCACGGCACCAGTGAAATTCGGTGTGCCACAAGGGTCTGTGCTTGGTCCCATACTTTTTTCACTATATGTTACACCATTGGGACAAATCATCAGAAGTTATGGAGTAAACTTCCACTCTTATGTCCATGATACACAGCTGTATCTACCAATAAAAGCGAATAATACTACTGACATCAAGCGTCTAGAGGCCTGCCTTGTTTCAATTACATGGATGTCTCAAAACTTCCTCCATTTGAACTCGGATAAAACAGAGCTCTTGTTAATTGGTCCTGCCAGTCATCGGCACAAGTTCAACAATCTTACTGTCTCGATCAACAACTGTGTCTTGGAGCACGGCAACACTGTGAGGAACCTTGGTGTCATTTTTAACCCCACACTATCACTGCAGCAGCACATTAGTGAGGTCACTAAACTGGGCTTTTTTAATGCTCCTGCCTCTCTTAAGCACTGGCTGTAGCTGTAGGTACACGCTCACACTGTTTGTAGCTGTAGGTACACGCTCACACTGTTTGTAGCTGTAGGTACACGCTCGCACTGGTTGTAGCTGTAGGTACACGCTCGCACTGGTTGTAGCTGTAGGTACACGCTCGCACTGGATGTAGCTGTAGGTACACGCTCGCACTGGTTGTAGCTTTAGGTACACGCTCGCACTTGATGTAGTTGTAGGTACACGCTCGCACTGGCTGTAGTTGTAGGTACACGCTCGCACTGGCTGTAGCTGTAGGTACACGCTCATGTCACCGGCTGCAGGTGCAGGTTCGTTTGATCACCAAATGTTTACCACAAAGAAATATGAGGAGACTGAGGTTTAGATTTTAAAAAAATAGTTTATTTGGACACGCCAGGTAAAAGAAAAGGAATAAAAAAAATAAAACAATGTTTTAAGAAGCTCGGTGGAAGGTTGTAACAGCCGCTCCACGGTTTAGTTAAAACAGTCTGAGGACTGTGGGGAGGCAGTCTTTATGGGAAGCGAGTCGGTTGCGGCCCCGGCCTCCAGTCCGTGCCACAAGGCCGGTTAGTCTGAGGGCTGGCGTCCTCTCGGCGGTCCCAATGGGCTCCAAGGTCCCCACAACGCCGCGCCAAAACTAATTATAACACACACCAAGAAATGTCGAATTAACGACCACACAATAAAACTCCAATAAAACACAGCACAACAAACAGGGGGGCACGGGATACGTCCCTTTACTTAGCGTATATTAGGCGTTGTACAGGTTCCTGGTCTCGGTCCTCTCTGGGTCCGCGGAGGTCCGGCCGGTCACTCCTCAGGTCCTGCCTCGAAAGGGAGGCGGCGCTGTGGACAAGGAAAGGGCGGGCTTAGACACACAAACAAACCAGCTTGAATAGGTGTAGCCTCTGCACAGTTATGGACACTTTCCTTCACTTAGCTGAGTTAGAGCGTTGTCTGCAATGTTCCCCTCGATTTCTCCGGCTTTCCGTTGCCTGTCGGTGGGCTGATGCTCCGTGGTGTTGGGTGTTCTTTCCTCTGTCTCTTTCCGTTCCTTATTCCGTCTCTTTCTCTCCGTTTCTCTCCGTCTTGCTGTCCTTTGCTTCCTGCTTCTCCTGCTCTCCTACTTCTCCTTTTGGGCCTTTTAAACCAGCCCCAGGTGCATTCTATTGGTGCCAGTGATTGCACAGGTGTGGTGAGTGTTCCCCATCACGAGTTCATCCGTGTGCCTGCAAAATTTAAAGGGGCAGCGCACTCCCAGAACACACGGACAGAGAACAAACATAAAGCACAAACCGGCACCCTGTGACATTTTCCCCCCACCTTTGACGTTGGTCGTCCCGGCCAATTAGACCCGGTACCTCCTGGGCTGGGTGCCAAGGGTGGTACGTTGGGAGCGCCTCAGGGGTGGAGGGGGCGCAGGAGGGTCAGGTGGAGCTGGTGGGGACACAGGTCTGGGTGGTCTCGCCGGAGGGACCATCGGGGGAACAACGAGCCTGGGTAGCCAGGAGGTCGGCGGGGGAGGCTCCTCGGGCGGTTTGGCTGTATGACAGGCTCCTCTTCCTGGAACATAGTCATAGGGCAAGAACGAAGGTTATTACGGTGCACCGTACGAGTGGGACCTTCCTTACCCTCTGGCCGGATAACGTAGACTGGATGGCCCGTTCTGAGTTGGTGCATCACCACATACGGGTCGGGCCCCCATCTTGCGGCCAGTTTACCTCGTTCTCTCCTGCGAAAGTTTCGCACCAGCACTCGTTCTCCTGGGAGTAGGGGACGAGCCGATGGTTGTAGCGGGCTTGGTCTCGGCCCTGGCACCGCTGGATTCGTTCGGCCGCTGTCTGGTATGCGTGGTTCAGGGCCTGTTGGTGGTGCTTGACCCATCCTTCCAGCCCCCGCGTCTCAAGGGGGGGGTCCAATTGGGTGACCCAGTCAACTGGCAACCGCGCATGCCTACCGAATATGACATAATGTGGGTTAGGCCAGTACTATGATGGATGGTGTTGTTGTAGGCCTGGAGTAGGGCGGGCAGCTTGTCTGGCCACTGTCTTTGTTCTGTGTCGGTCAAGGAGTTCAATAGTTGTAGTAGGGTCTGGATTGAACCTCGCCGCCCCATTCCTGTGGGTGGTATGCGGTGGTCCGGTCCTTCCTGCTCCGTAGAGCTGACAAAGCTGCTTCATCAGCGATGATTCGAAGGCCGCACCTCGGTCCGACAGGATCCTCTCTGGGCAGCCGAAGGTCAGGATCAGGTGCCGATATAGAGCCTTGGCGGTGGTCTCCGCAGATTGGTCTCGTGTGGGCACTGCAAAGGCATATTTGGAAAATAAATCAGTCATAACGAGAATGTATTGGTAATAGTCCCCTGGCCTCCCTAGGGAGAGGTAATCGACTCCCACGAGTTCGAATGGGTAGGAGGTGTGAATGGGCACCAACGGGGCTCTGCCATCAGGCCCGGCTTTATGGCGGACGCAGTGGAGGCAGCCCCTGCCCCACTCTTCACAGTCTTTGTCCATCCCGGGCCAGTAACAGCGCTGCTTCAAGGCGTTTGCGGTCCGGTCTCGACTGGGGTGCCCCATCCCTTCGTGGTAGGATTTCCACACTACCTGGGTCTCCTGTTTGGGTACGATAGTCTGCGAGATCTTCTGCCCCGTCCCGGGTTCTTCCCATTGTCTCTTCAGGGTGTCACCTTCCACCTCGATCCTTTCCCACTCCCTTAGCAGCGCCTTCAGGTATGGAGAGTCTCCTTCACGTACCTCTGGGCGGGCCCCCCGTTGGTCCTTTTGTTGCCGGAGGTAGCGTAGGTCGGGGTCCGTCCCCTGGCGCTGCTCCCATGGGGTCTCGTCCCCCGCCGTTACCTGTAAGGCTTGCCTCGGGTCTCCATCTCCCTCAGGCAGCCTGGACAGGGCGTCTGCATTCTTGTTTTGGGTCCCAGGCCGATACTTCAAGGTGTAATTGAAATTAGCCAACTGGGCCACCCATCTCTGCTCCACCGCCCCCAACCGAGCTGTTTCCAGATGCACCAAGGGGTTATTGTCGGTGAAGGCGGTGAATTCGGCCCCATACAAGTAGTCCTTGAATTTCTCCGTCACGGCCCATTTCAAGGCCAACAGCTCCAGCTTGAAGGAGCTGTAGTTCTGATCGTTTCGCTCGGCCGGTTGGAGACTGCGACTCGCGTGCCGACCTCCTTTCCGTCCTGGACCTGGGCTAGCACCGCCCCTAGACCCTCCAGGCTGGCATCTGTGTAAAGACGGAAGGGTATGGTGAAATCAGCGTATCACGAGGACCGGGCATTTACCAAGGCTTCTTTCAGCTGGTCGAAGGCCTGCTGACACTCTGGGGACCACGTGATGGGGACTGGCCTCCCTTGGGCGGTACCGTGAGTTAATGCATGTAAGGGTGAGGCAATTTTTGAAAATCCAGCTATGAACCGTCGGTAATACCCGGCAAATCCAAGGAACGATCTCACCTGCTTCACTGTCTGGGGTACCGCCAGTCCCTCACGGCTGCCGCTTTAGCTGGGTCCGTGGCCACCCCTTCCTCGCTAATCACGTGCCCCAGGTAAGTCACTTTCCTCTGGAACAGGCAGCACTTCCGTGGTTGGAGTTTGAGGCCGTGTTCCTCTAGTCTCTGGAATACCTCCTCCAGATGGACCAGGTGGCTGTCAAAGTCTGCAGAAAACACAACTACATCATCTAGGTAAATGAGCAGAAAGTCGTTCACTAAGTTACCCAGACAGCGCTGCATCAGTCTCTGGAAGGTCGCGGGGGCATTGCAGAGGCCAAAGGGCATCCTCTTGAATTCATATAGCCCGACTGGGGTGGTGAAAGCTGTCTTTTCTCGGTCCGCGGGTCCACCTCCACCTGCCAGTACCCACTTGCCAGGTCCAAAGTGGAGTACCACTTGGCAGTTCGCAGCCCCGTCAAGGATTCTTCGATGCGTGGAAGGGGGTAGGCATCTTTGTGGGTGAGGGCGTTCAACCTGCGGTAGTCCACACAGAACCTCCAGGAGCCGTCCTTCTTGCGTACCAACACGATGGGTGCGGCCCAGGGGCTTGAGCTCTCTCGGACCACTCCACTCTTAAGCATATTAGCCAGCAGGGACCTCAGTTCTGGGTACAGGCTCGGCGGCACTGGTCTGTAGCGCTCCCGGCTGGGTGGGGCCGAGCCCGTGGGGATTTGATGTTTGACCGCCCCGTGTGGCGAAATCCTCGTCGTGGCGGGAGAAGACTCGTTTCCACCGTTGTAGCAGATCAGCCATCTTCTTCTGTTGAGCCCCGTCCAGACCATCCCCCTGCAGTGCCGTCACCGGGTGTGGCCCTCCTCGCGTCCGTCCGTGGGCTACTCGCCTCACCGCCACCTCGATAACGTCGGTTCTATGCTGTTCAGTACCAGCTCCTGCTCATCCTGGGCGTCCACAGCGTCCACCCGGTGACCCAGGCCAGTGGTTCCCGCTGGGGACTTCCACGGGGTAGGGATTCGGATTGCAGAATCTGCGCGGCGCCTTCCACTGCCGTCACGGTGGCCAGAGTCCGTCCGACCCGCCACTCGTAATTACTGTTGGGGAGAGGTTCAATAGTCACGGTTCCGTCTACATGGGGTTGGTTACCTGTAGCCACAGAACCATCTCGGTGTGGGGAATGATGACCGGGGCTGCCGTGGGAGCCTTGCAGTTCCTTCCGTCACCGGCGGGGGGCCACTGTCGGCCACTCGCTGGCACTCGACAAACGCCTTGCTCCAGACTTCTCCTTCTGCTGAAGTTAAGGTAGTCTTGAACGCCGCCACCCCGGGTGGCTGCCTTGGGTGAGTGAGGACCACAAACCTTTAATGACGTTCATGCCCAGGATGCCCTTACCTGGGCCCAGACAGCTGTCCTCCACTATCATTATTCCTTTCCCCAAGACACTCACTCCTCCTACCCGGCAGTCCGCGATGGCGTAACAAATGTAGGGTATTCGTAGTCCATTGGCAGCGCGTAGGGTCAGCCACGGGATTTCAGTAGCCGTGTTCATTTGCGTCGTTCCCAGGTGCTGTCGGAACAGGCTCTGGCTCATCATGGTCACTTGTGATCCTGTATCGAGCACAAAGGGGATAGCACAGTCATTTATATTTACCACTACATCGGGCACTCACCAACAAGGGCGGCCTTGCGTTGTCGGTGTAGGGCTTCTGTAGACTGGCGATCAGTGTCCGGCGAGGTGTGTAGTATAGGCCCTTGACTAACTGCCCCCACCGGGTGGCCCTCCTCCGTAGGGGCAGCTAAAAATCCTGTGACCTCTGCGGGCAGTGGCGTTGCAGGTGTCCAGGCCGGCCACAACGGTGGCAGACCGGTCTCCTGTTCATCCCAGCGGAAGACAAAGTTTCCGGGGCTGGGGTCCGGTTCGTGAGGGCCGGACCGGAATTGGCTATGGTGACTCAGTTGTTGTTTCAAGTCCTCCACTAGGGTGGCGAGGCGCCTTCATCTGTGTTGTAAGCTCGTCCTTCATTTCCTTTATTAACTCCGTCCTCAATTCAGAACGAATTTGATCCCTCAGCTGCTCCGGCCTTACCCCTGTAGGCTTCGGTTGTCCCCCCATAGCCACGTAGCTGGCGAATGCTGGCTCGTCGTCCTCCTGTAGCTCGTTCCAGTGCTCGCGCCTCCTTGCAGGCAGCCTTAAGCGACAGATCGTCCGCCGGCGCATCTGGCGACCGAGTTCTCTTAATGGGTCCTCTCCTCAGGCCCACCATCAGCTGATCCAGGAGGAGGTCCTCGGCGTCCTCAGTCCCGTCCTCGTCCCTCTCCTGCCACCTGTAGAACGCCTCCGCGGGCGTAAAGAGAAAGCGTTAATGGATTCCTCCGCCTTTTGTTTGCAATTAAAGAAGTCTATGCAGGACTGGGTCTTAGATGCTGGCTGGGTGTATAGAGTCTGTAGAAAGTCCAGAACCTTGGTGCTAGTGGCTTTCTCCTGGCTCAACCAGTCTTAACTCCTCTTTGCATCTCCCTCCAGTGCCCCCAAGACAAAGTCGGCCTGCTGCTGTGGATTCAGCTCTTGTGCCCTCAGCATTGCCTCCATCTGTGCCCTCCATTCGCCAAATTTAGCCGGTTCGCCTCCAAATTTTGGCACCCATGCGGCCCCCATAAACCAGGGCACCATAAAGTTAGCGTTAATCGCTGGACTGTTGCTCAGCCCCTCCTGCTCCATTTCTTTGTGGTACTGGTGATCCTGTCAACTACGCCAAAAATTGTCACCGGCTGCAGGTGCAGGTTCGTTTGATCACCAAATGTTTACCACAAAGAAATATGAGGAGACTGAGGTTTAGATTTAAAAAAAAATAGTTTATTTGGACACGCCAGGTAAAAGAAAAGGAATAAAAAAAATAAAACAATGTTTTAAGAAGCTCGGTGGAAGGTTGTAACAGCCGCTCCACGGTTTAGTTAAAACAGTCTGAGGACTGTGGGAGGCAGTCTTTATGGGAAGCGAGTCGGTTGCGGCCCCGGCCTCCAGTCCGTGCCACAAGGCCGGTTAGTCTGAGGGCTGGCGTCCTCTCGGCGGTCCCAATGGGCTCCAAGGTCCCCACAAGCGCGCGCCAAAACTAATTATAACACACACCAAGAAATGTCGAATTAACGACCACACAATAAAACTCCAATAAAACACAGCACAACAAACAGGGGGCACGGGATCGTCCCTTTACTTAGCGTATATTAGGCGTTGTACAGGTTCCTGGTCTCGGTCCTCTCTGGGTCCGCTGGAGGTCCGGCCGGTCACTCCTCAGGTCCTGCCTCGAGAGGGGAGGCGGCGCTGTGGACAAGGAAAGGGCGGGCTTAGACACACAAACAAACCAGCTTGAATAGGTGTAGCCTCTGCACAGTTATGGACACTTTCCTTCACTTAGCTGAGTTAGAGCGTTGTCTGCAATGTTCCCCTCGATTTCTCCGGCTTTCCGTTGCCTGTCGGTGGGCTGATGCTCCGTGGTGTTGGGTGTTCTTTCCTCTGTCTCTTTCCGTTCCTTATTCCGTCTCTTTCTCTCCGTTTCTCTCCGTCTTGCTGTCCTTTGCTTCCTGCTTCTCCTGCTCTCCTACTTCTCCTTTTGGGCCTTTTAAACCAGCCCCAGGTGCATTCTATTGGTGCCAGTGATTGCACAGGTGTGGTGAGTGTTCCCCATCACGAGTTCATCCGTGTGCCTGCAAAATTTAAAGGGGCAGCGCACTCCCAGAACACACGGAGAGAGAACAAACATAAAGCACAAACCGGCACCCTGTGACACTCACACTGGCTGTAGCTGTAGGTACACGCTCACACTGGTTGTAGCTGTAGGTACACGCTCGCACTGGTTGTAGCTGTAGGTACACGCTCACACTGGTTTGTAGCTGTAGGTACACGCTCACACTGGTTGTAGCTGTAGGTACACGCTCGCACTGGTTGTAGCTGTAGGTACACGCTCACACTGGCTGTAGCTGTAAGTACACGCTCGCACTGGCTGTAGCTGTAGGTACACGCTCGCACTGGTTGTAGCTGTAGGAGTGTCGATCTCCTTAGGCCACACCCGCCCTCGTTGCACAAATACACATCACCTGATATGCATTCAATCCAATAAGGATTCAAGTTTATACAGCTTGGAGTGGGAAATTATGTATAAAATGATATGGTCAAAATAATTACTTGCCTAATAATTGTGCACACCGTTTATGTGTATCTGACAGGTAGCTTCTGACTCTGAGTTGAGTCCTCTGGACAGATTTCTTCAGTGGTGTGACCAACTAGGGTTGGAACTCAGCAGTAAGGTGAATGGAGGCATCTCAATAGGTTCTCCGCAATTCCCAGCAGAAGAAAATTTAATATTGAGACCCTATAACTTTTTGTACCGAAAGTTATGTGCATTCCTAAAATAAATAGATATGTTTGGACACTACTGGCAGCAGGAAATGTCACAAAAAAGTGGATGTTACAAAACGAACCAACTGTTATAGACTGGAATGAGATTTGACATTTAAAAGTAAGTGCCTTTCAGCTTATCCCCTTCCGTGGGTTGCCACAGTGAAGTATTAGTTTGCATGAGTAGCTTGTCAATGTTTTTACGCCAGATGCCCTTCCTGACGCAACACTCTCCATTTACCCAGCTTGGGACCGGTACAGACCATGGAGTCCTGGAGTTGGGATGCGAACACCCAATATCCCGTACCACTACAGAGAAGCTCAGATAACTGGACATTAACAGAATGGAAAAGATTACCTTTTCAGTAAACTTAAAAATAGATTTTTGTTGGACTTGTTGAATTGAGTAAAATATGCCAAATGCTGTACACCTAATTATGTCAAAATAACAGGTGTTTTTGGTGCCTTACATTGCTGCAAATGTGGTAATTTTTTTTCTTTCTCTGGGTGTATAAAATTAACAATAACCCTAACCCCTACATGGAAAGCTGTTATGAAAATGGTCTCTACCTCAATAGCCAATCTGATCATATATGGAGATCAGTCCTAATTTGATTACACTATACTCGTTTGAGAGACTTGCAGATCGGGTTTAAGAGTAGCAATGCCTCTTCCTTACTCTTTTTACACACACAAAAAAAAAAAAATACACCCCAAATATGTAATGCCAAAAATGCTTGTACAAAATGGCAGAAAGAAAAACACATGTGCAAAGGTATTAAACACAGTCCTGGAAATAAATCCGGATTCACCAATGGGATTTCCAGATCACCTGTAAATTTTGGTAAAATCTGGAATTAAGATGATACCCCTTACACCTAACTTGGCCAGGTCACGGGTTCTATCATCATCACTAAAAACATCACCCCAAATACCACCCAGGAGTACCACTGCTTCACCTCGGCCACTACCTAGAGTCACCTCTATTAGACCCCCTCCACCCCCTCCTCCCAGACCAGCTCCTCCCAGACCAGCTCCAAAAGCCTTGACTAGCATCAAGGCTACTATCAGTGATTAGGACACTGAGGGCCTCTGCTGTTCCAGGACTTTTTGTCATAATAAACCACTTATCAACCTGAGGCCCTGGGAGAGAACACTCCCCCCTAGCTCCATAGCTACAGTCAACAGTCGCAGATTGAAGAAGAGAATAACAGTTAGATTGTCTAATCAGACAAATCTGATTCAAATCCCCTGCAAACAGATCAAGTCAAGTCCTGGTCAAACAAACTTGAAACTTGCACTGTTCAATGTCAAGTCTTTGGGAAACAAATCTTTTTAATTAATGATTTTATAACTTCAAATAAGCTTTTATGTTTTTAAACAGAAACATGGTTAGACAGTAAGACTGGAAATGCGGTCCTTATTGAATCCACTCCATCGAATTGTGCGGAGAAAAGGTAAAGCAGAAGTTTGTTTGATGCCTGCTGTAGAATGTTCATACTTCCCACCGACGTTGCCTGGTCACCATCAGGCCCAGTGGTGAGCCCGCCCCCTGCACAGAAATGGATGCACTCACTCCTCTTCAGGTATAGAAAACGATTCGATTCAGTTCAAACCTGGTCATGTTTAGGCTATTTTGCGGAGATTCTGCGGTGGAATTCCTCAGCCTCTTGTGGGGAGGAAAACATCTGAATCTTCCCATTGTGTAGCACTCTCAGTTTACATGGTTGGAGGTGAAATCCTCGGAAGGTCCCCATGTCCACAAACAGCTTTTTTTACAGTGTTGAACTCCCGTCTTCGTCGGATCGTCTCCGCGGAGAAATCCCGGACGAACGTGAGTTTGGATCCGTCGTGTGTAATGTCTCGTTGTCTCGTCGAGCGTAAGACGAATTCTATAACCTTGGAAGTTGAGAAAGCGAAGGAGGACAGCTCGATTCTTTTTAGGGATAACTGAGGCCAGGTACGGTGGGCTCTTTCTAGTGCGAACACTCTGTCGGATTCGTTGCCCAACCACTGGGGTAGCATATTGGTTATAAAGTCCAAAAGAGGACGCTTACCCTCAGCTCCCTCCTTAAGACCAAACAGGCGGATATTTTTCCTCCTACCGCGGTTTTCTAGGTCCTCTGTCTTTTCTTCCAGGTATGCAAGCCGCTTTGTTGCTTTAGCCAGATCACTCTCGCTCTTGTCCAGCGCGTTCTCTGTAGCGGCTATGCGGGCTTCAGCCTCCTCAATTCGTTTTTCATTAGCTGTCACATCTCGTTTAATTTCACCTAAATTTTTCTCCATCACCGAGATAGAGTTTGTCAGCTCCCCTAATTGGTTGTTTATTCCGTCCAACTTTGAGCTGAACTCCGAGCGAAGCGATCTAATCTCAGTTAGCACGTCGGCTACATTAGCCATGCTAATGGCTTCAACACTCTGGGCCGGAGATGATATCTTCGCGCTTCGTGAGCTTGTTTTGCGAGCATTCGAGAAGATTTCACACTCCTTTGGTGCAGGGGGTTTAGGCATTATTTGTATTATGTAGTTGACCAGGTTTGCAGCGGTCTGGAGCTGTTTAATGTGCGATGTTGTACGGAGCCGTCAAACTATGCTGCCATCTTGTTCGGGCTCTTTAGCGCCCCCCATATCAGGTGATTTTAATGTGCATGTGGATAATGTTTGTGACAGAAATGCCAAAGAACTTTCTTCTATTCTTAATACGTTTGGTCTTTGTCAGCATGTTAATGTGCCGACCCATAACAGAGGTCACACTCTGAACCTGGTCATTACTAAAGGTGTTAATATTTCAGATGTCACTGTGATTGATGTTGCTCTCTCTGATCATTCTTGTGTCTTTTTCCATCTGTCCATAATTCCAAAAGTGTTGGACCTACACTTGTACAGATGACACATTGATAATAACACCAGGACACAGTTTATGGAGGCAATCAGGTTTGAAAATGCCTCATCAGGTTAACACATTTTACACCCATCAATGACAGAACAATTGAAAAAACTGTCTCCAGCCTGAGTTCATCCACCTGCTGCCTCAATGTTTTACCCACTAGATTTCTAAAATCAGTACTAAGCAGTTTGTTACCACAGCTCACTGATAAAGTCAATAATTCCTTACAGTCTGGAACATTTCCAAGGGCCTTAAAACTGCTGTCATTAGGCCTCTCCTAAAGAAGAGCAGCAGTGGCGCAAAAAGGGGGTATGCAGCATATGCGGCGCATAGGGGCGCAGCACCTTGGGGGGCGCCAAAGCGATGGTACAAAAAAAAGTACAAAAAAAAAAACTTTTTATTTATTTATTTATTTTGTATTTCCCAAATGTAGCTTAGCTGCTGTTGTGTGTTTCTAAATCATTTCAGTATTTCCTCAATACTACATAACATTTTATAGGACTAACAGGCTTCAATAGAGCCCTCATTAGATTCCATAAATAGAATTAATATAATATCACGAGTGGGCGTGGCCGGCGGGGGCGCCGTGAGCGCGCTGAGCGAGCAGGTAACGTTATGTGTTAGTTGTCACAGTATGCACACAGTTGTCTTTAAAAGATGGATAAAACAAAAAAAATAAAGAAAGAGGGAAAAGGAGATGGCAGGAGATGGTGTCAATCTATGGGACAGCTGATAAACAAGTGGATAGTGAAAAGCAACAGGTAGGACTTAAAGTGAGACGTCTGTGCTTGGAGGCTTGCAATATTCATGTTAACATACTTAGCGTTAGCGTTTGCTAACACTGGGAATGCAGCAGCCAAATGGGGTTTAGATTAAGGCTAGCCTTATATGCAAAACTGAGGTTACTGAGCTGAAAACTGGAAAATAGACAGCATGCCATGATCAATAAATTACAAAAACGTGGAAAACAACTAATATACATAGTATCCCAAGGTAGATTCGAACCTGGGTACACTAAATGTAAAGCCTACTGCTTACCAGCTGAGCTATCCAGTTGCTATGTGTGCAGGTAGTTAATATACACATGGCTCATGATACAGGCTGGTATGAACTACAGACCGCTCTAGATTTTGTGGTAGCAAACATTTCGTAGCTAACATTTTTTTATTTTCAAGCAGTCTTGATGCTACAGTGCTCAACAACTATCGGCCCATATCAAACCTGCCATTTTTAGGGAAAGTCATTGAAAAAGTTGTATATCAACAACTTAATGACTTTCTATTACTTAACAACTGCTTTGATCCTTTTCAGTCAGGATTCAGGCCCCATCACAGCACTGAGACTGCACTTATCAAAGTCACAAATGACATCCGTATGAACACTGACGCGGGCAAAGTCTCTGTCTTAGTTCTGTTGGACTTGAGTGCTGCGTTTGATACAGAGGACCATGGAATCCTGTCACAAAGATTAGAGGAATGGATAGGTATCACTGGAACTGCCCTTAAATGGTTTCATTCCTATCTTGAAGACAGGAAGTACTTTGTTTCGGTTGGTAACTGTGTATCAGACCAAATGGCCCTGACATGTGGGGTTCCACAGGGGTCTATCTTGGGACCTCTATTATTCAATCTCTACATGCTTCCTTTAGGCCAGTTAATACGCAGCTGTGGCGTATCCTACCATAATTATGCAGATGACACTCAGATTTACATTTCACTCACAGCAGGTGAAAACGGACCAATCCATTCACTGTGTCACTGCATCAAACAGATTGATGTGTGGATGCAAAATAATTTTCTCCAACTGAACAGAGACAAGACTGAACTGAACATCTTTGGGCCACAGAAACACAGAGAAAGTGTCAGCAGTCACCTCGTGTCTCTTTCTCTAAAATGTAAAAATCAGGTTAGAAATCTAGGGGTCATCATGGACTCAGACTTGAATTTCCACAGTCACATTAAGTCAATTACATCATCTGCATTTTATCACCTTAAAAACATTTCCAGAGTCAAAGGGATGATGTCTCAATCAGACTTAGAGAAACTTATCCATGCTTTTAACTCCAGCAGGTTAGATTACTGTAACGGCCTGCTCACTGGTCTCTCAAAACGAGAGAGATGAAGTAAAACAAGCCTCAACTTTAACAATGTTCAAGGGGAGGTTAAAAACCTTCCTTTTTAGCTCCGCCTACAGTACAACTTAAAGTGTCTTTTATCTGCAATCTTCTTTTAAAATGTTTTTAATTTTTCTAATGTTTCTTAATATAAATCTTGTAAATTGTCTTTTATTCCTGTAAAGCACTTTGAGATACCCAGTGTATGAATTGTGCTATATAAATAAAATTGCCTTACCTTGCCTTGCCTTACAATAAAAGTTAGGACTGATAGATAATAAAGACTATTCATTTCAGAAAATCTATTTATCTAATCTAAAATATAATCTTTTTCACCTTAATACATTACAATGGGTTAACTTTACCTATGGATTGGTCTCAATGTTGTTGTTTTTCTTTCAAACCTCCAGCCCCAGCAGCACTAGTACCAACTCCACTTTGCAGTCTTCTTATTCTTTAATGCAATTTTAATGGTGTCTCCTCTTTAGGCGTCCCTGTCACATCTAGCTCTGTTTTGACTGTGGAGAGTGCATTCACCAGAAAATAAAATTATTGTGAAATAAAAAGCTTTGCCACTCCTGCTAGTATACCCTGTGTTATCGTAAGCGTAAAACAAATTTAACACATAAACATGAGTTAATAACAACCTTTTGTTGTCTCATACATTATTTATGAAAATAGACTAAAAGCCATGATGTACATTTCTGACTAAATTCAGTGGCAGAGCATTTGCAGCAGCTCAGTCCATTACAGTATTTCAGCACTACCTCGAGCAGCAGAGGAGCAGAGCAGCCTGTCGGATAGAGATACGAAGGAGGAGGGAGGGCATAAGACAAGCGCAGATTACTGTAGATCCGACCAAATCATTTTCTCTCCAGCAAATGCACAGTGCTTATAGGATTATTATAAGAAGACATTTCTTTTCCTCAAAAGAGCTTCTCTCTCCATCTTCATCATGTTGAGGAAGACCTCCGAGCTGCTGAAAGGAGACAGAGAAGCCCTACTTCTGGATCTGGACCATGAAACTGAAGCACAAACCACAGACAGATACGGCAGTGTGCAGAACGGCAGCTTCATCCCGCTCAGATATGTAAGGAGGCACTGTGATTTCTTCACTTTTACTGTCTTCCCTAAGCAGGTGGCTCTGTTTGCACAGTCAGCAGGATAGAAAATGTAACAGCACTGCTGCTGCTGTCTCACCTCACTGACGTCTCACACCAGCTGCAGTAAATCTATCTGAAGCTTGTTGGGTTCTTTTCACAGTGTAAGGTCAACCTTTGCAATCATTACAATTAATTAAGCCTATTATTACCTTACCTATAATTAGAAAACCATAGATTATTTTCTATGGTTCCCCCTCCTTGAACTGCCACCTTATTGTGGTGGAGGGGTTTCAGTGCCCGAATGATCTTAGGAGCTATGTTGTCGGGGACTATATGCCCCTTGTAGGGTCTCCCAAGACAAACCGGCCCTAGATGACGGGCCAGACAAAGAGCAGTTCGAAACCCTTTATGGAAATGAAAAAATCAAGGACCGTTACGTCGCCCGGTATGGCGCAACCGGGGTCCCACCCTGGAGCCAGGCCAGGGGTTGGAGCTCGTATGCGAGCGCCTGGTGGCCGGGCTCAGCCCGAAGGAACGACGTGGGGCCGACCTCCCGTGGGCCCACCACCTGCAGGAGAAAATGTAAGGGGTCGGTGCAATGTGGATTGGGTAGCAGTTGTAGGCGGGGCCCTCGGCGACCCAATCCCCGGACACAGAATCTGGCGCTAGGGACATGGAATGTCACCTCGCTGGCGGGAAAGGAGCCTGAGCTTGTACGGGAGGTTGAGAGATACCAACTAGAGATAGTCGGGCTCACCTCCACGCACAGCTTGGGCTCTAAAACCCAATTCCTCAAGAGAGGCTGGACTCTCCACGGTATCTGGTGGTGCCGCAGGCTGGTGTGGACTTGCTAATTGCCGCCGGCACAGCTGCCATGTGTTGGAGTTCACCCCGGTAAACGAGAGGGTCACTTCTCTGCACCTTTGGGTCGTGGATAGGTCTCTCACTGTTGTTTGTGCTTACGGGCCAAATGGCAGTGCAGAGTACCCGGCCTTTTTGGAGTCTCTGGGAGGGGTGCTGGAAAGTGCTCCAACCGGGGACTCCATCGTTCTACTGGGGGGACTTCAACGCTCACGTGGGCAGCAACAGTGACACCTGGAGGGGCGTGATTGGGAGGAACGCCCCGGATCTGAAACCGAGTGGTGTTCTGTTATTGGACTTCTGTGCTAGTCACAGTTTGTCCATAACAAACCGTGGACAACTGGTGCCCCACAGTAGCTAATCTAAGGTGTGCCCTGCCCTGAATTTGTATGGTTTAGAAAAGACAATTGTTAGCAGGTTTAAGAGGCCGTTGGACAGTGTGACAGGGCCCTGATATAATTTAAAGAGATGTTATTTTGGGTGTTTGAAATCTAGATGTCTCTGGGTGCATTGTTGTAGAGCACCTGGGCTGTGAGGTGTGATGTTTTCAGTTTTGTGTTGTTTGTGTGTCAGTTTTCAGCTGTGATGGCTGATGAGGAGGAGCCCATGCCCACACTTTGTGAAAACAGAGAAAGCCAGCCTCGACCACAGACAGGGA
This sequence comes from Perccottus glenii, assembly GCA_024416835.2. Lineage (NCBI taxonomy): Eukaryota > Metazoa > Chordata > Actinopteri > Gobiiformes > Odontobutidae > Perccottus > Perccottus glenii. Next base: position 28,193,327 of record CM044555.2, on the reverse strand, counting down.
ATTACTTTAGAGATGGAAAAAACAAAATTGGTAAAGTGAAAGCACACAGATACATTAATGGCTTAGAGGGAGTGTTTGGACCTAACCTCTTGCTGTTGGGTTCGGTTCAGACTTTGTGTTAGTGTGGGAGGTTCGCTCCCGGAGGAAGAGGAGAGCAAAGGGACACTCTGAAGTAAGCAGTGCAGGAGGGGAGCCCTCCGAGGGGACCAGCAGGTCTGAACTCAGGAAGGCCCAGCTGGCTCAATGGAGAGACAGGTTTGTGCAGAATCTGGAGAGTGCTGGACTGCTCATGGAGAAGGTGGGTTATCTTTGACTTTGATCTTTGTCATCTGTTGAACATGTCTGCTCCAAAGTATGTGCTCGACTTCTCTCCAGGAGGAAACAGTCAGCGAAAAAAAAACAGTCCACTTTCTCAAACTCAGTGCACCCTGGGATGTGTTGGTGTATTACGCAGAAGAACTGTGCCAACGAGCTCCTCTGCAGGTCAGTGCTCCAGCTGCATGGGGCTGTACATTGTGTAACTGTGTGCTTTATTACTACACAATATCAAAACAACATTTAATATGGCTGTTCAATATGGCAATGATAACACACCTTGGATTATTTTCATTTTTATTTATTTATTTAAGATCTCTAATTTCCACCGGTCACACTTGTGTGATGAACATTTACATTTAAAGCTCTGATAATGACATGCCAAGTGTGAATATCCATGCAATTTTGAAGTAGATTCAACATCAGCCAGGTTAAAATAGGGTTTAGACGACAGTGGAGCTATGACTTCAAAGGTACTATATATCAGAATGTGAAGGACAATGTGCGGTTTAGTAAAATCAGTATTACATAGTACTCTGTAATATCTAACTGTTATGTTAACCATTCTCTGACATTGTTTAGGATTAGAAAAAAACTATCATAGAGCCCTATTTCTTGTTTAGGCACAGCCACATCTGGACTTGAACACTTCGGCGCAGGTCATGAACAGACTATGCATACCTAATGTCATGACGGAGTCGGTGCCAAACAGACCAGTGGACTATTACACGTGTGTCTTTCGCAAGTCCAAGATGAACAGGTAACACACCTGTGTCCTCTGTGACTGGTCCAATAACAGTAGGTCAAGTGAACTGAATTTATATCTGTGTTCTGCAGATTTCTCGGGAGTGACAACCAGGAAAACTACTTTACAAATACACAGAGACACCGCGTGGTGAGTGACACAATAGAGAGTGGGGTTTGCTTTATGTTTTAGCTTTATACAACTTTCTGCATTGGATTAAAAAAATAATAAAAGGAAAACTAATAAAAACAACACTCCTAACCAGAGGTCGCATTAACCGAACATTTTCCGTCATTGACATTTTTTTTTTTTTAGCAGGGACGGAAAAATCTGAATGCCATCCGTCATTTTGACGGATTATTCTGAGTGTGATCTATTGTAATTCCTACTCCTGACCAGTTGGTGGCGAATGTACATATATCAATCAGCATTCAGCAATTATCTTGAAACGTGTCGTCTTTGTCACGCTGCATTCAGTTGCAATAAAGTCACGGCAGCTGAGTGTGAGTTTTTTCAAACCGCCAAATGGTTCTGATATTATTTATAAGTGCAAAAAAAAAAAAAAAAAGAGGACATGATGCAGTGGAGGGTGAAGAAGGACAAACGGGAAACTCTGAACAGTCACCGACAGCTGTTACGGGACAAACGGCAAAAAGGAGGTGAAGAAGAGGGAGTATCGTGTTCAGTGGGAACAGGAGTTTACGTGGATGAGGTGGGAAGGAGGAAAAATGTTCTGCGACATCTGTAGAAAAGCTAACACAAGTAACGGACTTGGGCACAACAACGGCGATTGAATTAAGTTCAGTTAATTTTTGTTATTTCCTTTTGTCGGAATTATATTGTGTAATATACTGCGTTTACCTATAAAAAGAGACTTGAAATTAGGCTACAGTGAGTTTACTTGTCTACATTATGAACTTTTTTTTGTTTCAGGTGTATGAGATTCTTGCCAAGACCGTTTACGGCAAAAGAAAGCGAGCGGAGGTCGGTGTGGACAGACTCTTGAATGAAGGCGCCTACACTGCAGCCTTCCCGCTTCATGAGGTCTGATTTATTCACTTTGTCACAGTCAATGATATTATGCCCTCCTCACTCTTAATACGCAGATGTCTTTTATCACAGGGGCCCTACCAGCCTCCTCGGTACGGGGCCCGGCCTGAGGAGCTGAACCAGAGGCAGGTTCTCTACCATTTCTGGGCTCGCTGGCGCAAATGGTACAAGTACCAACCTCTGGACCACATCAGGGAGTATTTTGGAGAGAAGATTGCCCTGTACTTTGCTTGGTTAGGTACAATTGTATGTTTTGTTCACTTTCTTTGTTAAATAGAGGTCTTGAAGTGTAACTTACCATTTTGGTTTGATAAAGTTAGTTTTAAAATAGTGGTTTGTGTTAATGGAAGGTTCTAAAGGTGCTAGTGGGCTCCACATATTTGCTTCCAGTGTGAAGTAATAACACAAAGCCCACAGTTCCTGTCTCTGAACTCTAGAAGACCTTTTAGCTGCTTTACAGTATGAGAGATAAAACAACAGGCTGACCTGATGTTAAGAGCACTTCAGCATTAAAAGCAGTACTGCAGTGTAATTGCACTCCCCAAATCCCACCACAGCAGCCTAATGATGTGTGTGTGTGTGTGTGTGTGTGTGTGTGTGTCTGTCTGTCTGTCTGTCTGTCTGTCTGTCTGTCTGTCTGTCTGTCTGTCTGTCTGTGTCTCTGCAGGTTTCTACACAGCCTGGCTGCTGCCGGCTGCTGTGGTTGGAACTCTGGTCTTTGTGTCTGGAGTCATGTCCATGGGCACCAACTTCCCAGCGTGGGTAATCAAACAGTGTACTTTATTATGTAGTACATGTGGAACAATGGAACATATATAGAGATGTGATTTGTTTGATTTAAAAACTGTATCTTAACCTCAATGCCTGAGCCTTGCGTCACATAATTACTGATGTCATCGCTCTGCACAACATCACTGAGGCGTTCATGTGGCTCGGTGCTATAGGTCTAGTTTGAATGGATCCTGCAACAAGCTGTACCTAGCAAAAAAGGACAGGAAGCCAACTCGGAGGCAAATAGAGTACAAACTCCACAGAATCTACAAAGCTGCAAAATACAAAAGCTCTTTTTTATAACCCCAATACACAGACAGGATTGGCTGACAGACAAGCACGTGAGATGGTCAGAGAACCCAGGAAACAAGCAAAGTATAAACAGTCATCCAGTTTAAATTCATGCTTCAGCTCAACACATTTTGACTTGGTCTTGAAAGCACGTTAGTTGCAGTCTAGGAAAAGGATTTTATTACAACAAATCAGATCAGTTTCACCTCACAAAAAAGAGAAGTTTGGAGATTGACTATATACATGTCCTCTCAGTGAATGTCTGTTCCCAGCTCATGATACATTCATTATTCCTGTGTGGATTCTGCTGAGCTGACAGCGTAGTTCGCCTTTTTAAATACAGCATTCTCACTTTGTGTTCCACCTGCATGTGTCCTCTTGGCACAAAAAAGGCTTCAGAGCCAGTGTGAGTCATTGCCTGTGATAAGGAAACAAATCAAAAGTCTGTGCTTTGTGAGCCATTGAATAGATTGGATGGAGAACAACCATAAACTGCTGATGCCTCGTGTAATAATGGACAATTAGTGAAGAATAATCTCTCCATTACATCCGGAAGAGGATAGATGTCGGTCTGTGAGATGAGTCTATATTAGTGCTGCAGATAGCATGGATAATAATGGTTTCAGTAACTGAATGACTCAAAATAGAAGAGAGCAGTGGTGGCAGGCTGGGCGTTCTTGTTGAAGAAATCAGTAGAATCAGACATTATAAACAGAAGTTAATCAGTTTCTACTGCACAATAAGATGTGATCAAATTATATAGTTGATCACAATATATATACACACGTGGACAAAATTGTTGGTACCCTTCGGTCAATGAAAGAAAAACTCACAATGGTCACAGAAAAAACTTTATTCTGATAAAAGTAATAATAAATAAAAATTCTATGAATGTTAACCAATGAAAGTCAGACATTGCTTTTCAACCATGCTTCAACGGAATTATTTTAAAAAAGAAACTCATGGAACAGGCCTAGACAAAATTGGTACCCCTAACTTAATATTTTGTTGCACAACCTTTTGAGGCTATCACTGCAATCAGACGATTCCTGTAACTGTCAATGAGACTTCTGCACCTCTCAGCAGGTATTTTGGCCCACTCCTCATGAGCAAACTGCTCCAGTTGTTTCTGGTTTGAAGGGTGTCTTTTCCAGACGGCATGTTTCATCTCCTTCCAAAGATGCTCAATAGGATTGAGGTCAGGGCTCATAGAAGGCTACTTTAGAATAGTCCAATGTTTTCCTCTTAACCATTCTTGGGTGTTTTTAGCTGTGTTTTGGGTCATTGTCCTGTTGCAAGACCCGTGACCTGCGACTGAGACCAAGCTGTCTGACACTGGCCAGCACATTTCTCTCTAGAATCCCTTGATAGTCTTCAGATTTCATTGTACCCTGCACAGATTCAAGACACTGTGCCAGATGCAGCAAAGCAGCCCCAGAACATAACAGAGCCTCCTCCATGTTTGACAGTAGGGACAGTGTTCTTTTCTTGATATGCTTCATTTTTCCGTCTTTGAACATAGAGCTGATGTGCCTTGGCAAAAAGTTCCATTTTTGTCTCATCTGTCCATAGGACATTCTCCCAGAAGCGTTGTGGCTTGTCAACATGTAGTTTGGCATATTCCAGTCTAGCTTTTTATGATTTGTTTTCAACAATGGTGTCTCCAATGTAGTCCACTTTGGCTCAAACAACGACGGATGGTGCGATCTGACACTGATGTTCCATTGAGCATGGAGTTCACCTTGGATCTCTTTAGAAGTCTTTCTGGGCTCTTTTGTTACCATTCGGATTATCCGTCTCTTTGATTTGTCATCAATTTTCCTCCTGCGGCCACGTCCAGGGAGGTTGGCTACAGTCCCATGGATCTTAAATTTCTGAATAATATGTGCAACTGTAGTCACAGGAACATCTAGCTGCTTGGAGATGGTCTTATAGCCTTTACCTTTATCATGCTTGTCTATAATTTTCTTTCTATTCTCCTGCGACAACTCTTTCCTTCGCTTCCTCTGGTCCATGTTGAGTATATATGGGGTTGAGTATATATATAAATTATATATATATATATAAATTATATATATAATATATTATATATATATATATATATATATATATATATATATATATATATATATATATATATAAATATAAATATATATATATATATATATACATATATAATATACATAATATAATATAATATAATATATATATATATATTTATTATATATATATATATATATATATATATATATATATATATATATATATATATTATATAATTAGCTATTATAATTCTACGACTTAAATGAGTCTGTTCCCGCCAACAGAGAAGAGATCTGTGACAATGGGACCAGTTACCTCATGTGTCCGCTCTGTAACACCTGTAAAGCCTGGAACATGTCTGACATCTGCACCATGGCCAAGGTAAGATTTCCCTTGTATTACTGTCCGTCAGATATGCAAGGCTGCACCTACTTCTTATGCAAACGATTTTAAAAGGATTGTTTAATCATTTGCAGTTGGGCTACCTGTTTGACCACCCAGGCACAGTCCTCTTCAGTGTGTTCATGTCGTTCTGGGCTGTCACCTTTCTGGAGTACTGGAAGAGAAAGATGGCTACCCTGGCCCATCACTGGGACTGTATGGACTTCCATGAAGAGGAGGTATCACAGAGTTAAAACTTTACATTTTAAGTTAGAGCAACTCAAGTCTACATATGGAACCTGGAGTACCCTAATATATTTACCCATTATCAATACTACTGTATAGTATAGGAAGCTATTCCACAAACATTATGGTTGTGTGCTTGGTTAAACGGCCGGTCCTTGTATTGCATACATTCAGGTCTGCTCATATCAGGGGTGTGACAAGACACAAATCCCACGAGAAACAAGGCTTCACAAGAACAAGACGAGATTTTTTATTTTTCTTCAACTCATGACCTTTGCTAAAATTTATAAATGATCAGCTGATAGTTTTGAGCTCATGCAATTTATCAAGACACAAATATAAAAAATAAATAAAAACAGGTTCTTGGTGATCTCTTGCATGTGGTCTAACATATTTAAAATAATGTCCTGGCATTTGATTCAAGCGAATAAAACTTTTTTTCCCATTTCTTTTTCTTGTACATTTTCTGGGCTCACTTTACTCCATACAGGAACTTTCTCCAAAAACTTTCTCAGTTGTGGGCCAAACAGGATTAACTATTTTTTTAAATTTTAATTTTGTGTGTTTTAGTGCCGCAACGACGCGTCAGTGGGCGTGTCAGGACCGGCTCAGTAAAAGCCTCATTCTTTACATGCTAGCTGGTAAACGCAAAAATGACAAATAAAAAATACACCTGTGATGAAATTACAGGTCTCGTTTAGAATCAGAGTCAGCATTATTAATGGCTGACTCTGATTCTAAACGAGAACATCTACCTTTTAGAGCCTTTTCAGCCGAGTGAAAGTGAGAGAGTGAGAGTGCTTCTGTGACTTGGACAGCGGCGGCGCTGCTGGTGCCTCTCTCAGTGAACATAAAGCACACTCTGTTTTTCCCACACTTTGCCCAACATCAGTGAAAAAAACGGGGAGGAAACTAGTCGCTCTGGCCGCGGTAGTGACGGGGAGGTCGGGAATAATGCAGCTTCCAGGGACAGCTGTGTGGGAGAAATACGTGTTGTTCATCCTGACACTTTACCCAGTAGAGGAGGGAGAGGCAGGGGGTAAACATAGTCAGCGCTAATCAAAGCAGCGATCATAATAAAAGTGATGGCTGTGTGCTTTGCCTTATGAAAGGTCCAACACTCTATAAAACTACTAACTATGCCATTTGGATAAGAACAGATAAAGCTTCTGCAACAAAACACCTACAGTACATGTGTATATTTCTCAGATCTATTTTTATCCATTTTACTAGTTATGGTATATTAGAAGTTGTAGTTTTACTGTAGTTTACTAATTTTGCTTTACAAGTTACTGTTATTAATAATTTAATTTCAGTAAAAAAATATATATATATATTTTAATATCTTCATTAGTCTGTAGTTACTCTAAATAACATAACCGCCAATATAAAATGCCATGGTATGCAAATTAGATGCATTTTTGTTTACTTTTGGGACAAATCAATTACATAAAACATAATCATAAGTACGTAATTAATAACAAATCATCTCCTTAGTTAAAAACAGTTTAAAATGCTTTCTTTTTTATTTTATAATAAAATGACAAATTCACTACACTCTCAAAAATACAATTAAGATTGTAATCAAAGTAATCACATTAAACATTGTAATAATCACATTCAGTTTATTTAAAAATATGCATATTTACGACCCTCTTTAAAATACATTAATCTAAAACACTAGATTAATAAAAATAAAATCGTTAGATTAGTCAACTAATCAAAATAATTGTTAGTTGCAGCTCTAGTGTGTTTTAAGTAGCTGCCCACTGGACTTGGTATTGAGTTTGGGGCCCTCCCCAATTGTACTTTAAAAGCCCTGTGATAAGTTTATCAATACATACTGTGAATATTAATATTGTACTTACATTAGTAATTTAGTTTGTATTAGTTATAATGAAGAAGGGGGCACAACTTTGGTTTTAGCCCCCTGGTCCCCCTCCTTCATTGTTCCGGCCTTGCATGAAGCTCATGTTCAGCTTGTAACAGCACATCTTTCCTTCAGCCTTGAGGCACATACAACTGCTTAGTGTTGAGAGTGTTCAAAGAGGCCCGCATCACACCACTACTGAAGAAACCCACTCTTAACCCTACACTGCTAGAAAACTACAGACCGGTTTCCCTCCTTCCCTTCATTGCCAAAGCTCTGGAGCGAGTTGTGTTTACTCAGCTCTCATCCTTTCTCACACGGTACAACCTCCTGGACCAGAATCAGTCTGGGTTCAAGAGCGGACATTCCACCGAAACTGCCCTGCTCTCAGTCATCGAAGCTCTGAGACTGGCAAAGGCAACATCCAAGTCATCTGTACTCATCTTACTGGATCTGTCTGCTGCTTTTGACACTGTTAATCATCACATCCTCCTGTCCTCTCTCAGGGCGATGGGTGTCTCTGGAATGGCGTTGCAATGGTTCAAGTCTTACCTCTCGGAGGTCATTCAGAGTATCCTGGAGAAACGAGGTCTCTGAGTCCCAACATCTCAATACAGGGGTGCCACAGAGCTCAGTGCTTGGGCCGCAACTCTTTTCCATATACATGACATCCCTTGGCTCTGTCATCCAGAAGCATGGCTTTTCCTATCACTGCTATGCAGTTAACACTCAACTCCACCTGTCATTTCAACCTGACGATCTGACGGTCTCTGCTTGCGTCTCGGCATGCCTGAGTGACATCTCACTTTGGATGAAGGACCATCACCTGCAGCTGAACCTTGCAAAAACAGAACTGCTTGTGATTCCGGCCAATCCAGGGACCTGCCATAACCTTTTCATTCAACTAGACCCATCAACCATTACACCGTCCAGCACTGCCAGAAATCTGGGAGTGGTAATTGATGATCAGTTAAACTTCACAAGTCATGTCGCCAGCACCACCCGGTCCTGTAGATTCATCCTCTACAACATTAGGAAAATTAGACCTTTCCTATCAGAGCACTCTACGCAAATTCTAGTCCAGGCTCTTGTCTTGTCCAAACTGGATTATTGCAATGCTCTACTGGCTGGACTCCCTGCCTGCACAACTAAACCTCTGCAGCTGATCCAGAATGCAGCGGCAAGAGTGGTCTTTAATGAACCAAAGAGAGCGCACGTAACTCCTCTATTCATTAGGTTACACTGGCTCCCGTTGACGCCCGCATCAAGTTCAAAGCTATGCTCTTGGTCTACAAGACCACCACTGGTTCAGCACCCTCATATCATCACTTGCTAATACAGACCTACGTTCCTACCAGATCCCTGCGCTCTGCAAATGAACGTCTGGTGATACCGTCCCAAAAAGGTAAAAAATCACTCTCACCGTACCTTCTCTGGATCTGTTCCACATTGGTGGAATGATCTACCTGCTGCTACAAGATCAGCAGATTCTGTAGCCATCTTTAAAAAACGCCTGAAAACACATCTCTTCCGTCAACACCTGACTGATAAATACTGAGTTCTACTTCCTTTCTATCGATTCCTTTCTTTAAAAAAAATAAAATAAATAAATTTCATCCTTAGCATTGTATACTGCGCTGGGTTTAAACTGACTAGTTTTTTGTGCACTTATGCTTTTTGTTACCTTGTGTTGTTAAAATTGCTTCCATTGTTTTCCTCACTTGTAAGTCGCTTTGGATAAAAGCGTCTGCTAAATGACTAAATGTAATGTAAATGTAATGTAATGAGACGGTTTGAACCAGTTTCAGTGCGAGTTTAACAAAGATTATTTAAATGTGTCTTTAACGGAGCGGGCTGCGGTGTCGGAGAGGGAGATCAACACAAACAGAACTGCGAACGTCTTTTCTGAAACCATAGTCATATTCAGACAGACATGAGCTTTTGCTAAGGCTCAATGGACATTTGACAACTTAAAGCACAGTTTTCATGAATTATGGTCTCATTATCTCCACAAACAAGGTTGTCCACAAACACACTCCACCTCTCACCTGTTTATGAAGCCCTTGTTTTTACAGTCCACTTTTTATCTGGCATATTTATAAAGAAAGGCTTTAAATGTCTCATTGTGCATTTATTCACTCGCAGCTCTTCTGTGTCGACAGAGAAGCGCTGAAGGTTGTTGCAATGAATTTAGTGGGAGTTGTACTTTTTTATTTTTAAATGTTGACACATTGGTCTGATTATAAGAACAGTTTAAAAAGTTGACTTTAATGGAAGATTACAAAAATAATCTAGCCTGTGTGTGTTTGACACATGTGCCCTAAACTTTAATACGTCATATTGGTATTTTGCAGTGGAGAACTGGTTCAGTCTTACATAAAAGCAGAAAGGTGAGGGGAGGGGTTTGGAGCTTATGGGGTAAGTGATGCTCCCACAAAGCACAAAATATAGTTTTAGAAGAAGAGGTTAGATGCTTTATAACGGTGTCCTGAGCAAAATGTTCATGATCCATGCCTTGATGGTGCTGTTTGGTCCAGGAGCGTCCTCGGCCAGAGTTTGCTGCCATGGCTCCAATGATGGAGGAAAACCCAGTGACTGGCGTCAAAGAGCCTTATTTTCCAGAAAAGACCAGAATGTCCCGCATGTTCACCGGCTCTATGGTCATCATTATGATGGTGAGCCTCTTCCCATTCATCTAGTTATAGCATATGTATTTAAGTCAAAAAAATGTCTGTTATTTAACCTCAAAGACAATGAGCTTTGTTTGCTCAGACTACCATTTGATTGACAACTGCACTCACTGTCACTGTGTTTTAAAAATGTTTTTTCTTTGTATTTTTGTATTTGATATTCTGTAGAGAAAAGGTTAGTCGTTCAGTGTTTCAAATAAAGAATGTAAGTCATTTATCCTGAAGGCTAGGAGTGTCAAAGTCCAAAGTATTTAACACGTCAGTATATGAACGCTAAGATCACTTTCAGCTCCTCAAATCCTTATAATACTAATAATTATCATAAAAGTAATCATAATAATGAAATGCTAGTCCTCAGAATCAGCAGAGGGCAGTTGATTTGCAGCTGCCCAGTCCACACACAACGCACCAAAACAACAGTGTTTACACGCAGCTCAGATTTATGGTTCAGACAAGTCAACAGCATAAAGAGCACATAACATGAAATACCATAGGACTAAAGAAAGACTACAGAGAAAGTTAGTTAGATAGTTTCTGAAGGATTTAGTTTTGAAATGAGGAAACTAGGTCTTTACCAAGGTGAACCGTATTTGTTCAGTAACAGCACTGCCCTGTCTGTCTTGGTTCTAGCTGTGTGTGGTGATGATCTTCTTGGTGACTGTGGTCATGTGTCGTGGAATCATCAGTGTCATGATGTTCCACACTGGCAGCCCCGTCCTGCGTACAGAGGTCCAGCATGGACAGATACCTGTCTTATTACAGCATGAAGAAAAGAATGCCTAAAGCGTACAGCCGCAAGCTGCTTCTGTTTAAATGATTTTATTCTTGGTTTCATTATAGGCAGGGACCATTGCAAACATCTGCAGCAGTATTGTGAATCTGGGCCTCATCCTGCTGATGGGCAGGGTTTACACGGCGTTAGCTGAGCAGCTCACTAAATGGGGTAAGAATCAATATGGCTCTCTAACCCCTTAAACTGCAACACACTGAGAGCAGCACTCATTAAATCTGCAATCGCTAAACACTGAGGCAAAGAGTCAATGAGATGAAATTTATTCCAGTGGTTATAGAGCACAACAGGAAGGCACTAAGGAGTGATTATACAGATCAGATTAAAAATGATTTTGGTGTTAATCCTGTGCCCTCGTTTTCTTTTGGTAGAAATGCACAGAACACAAACCCAGTATGACAACGCCTTCATCTTGAAGGTGTTCATCTTTCAGTTTGTCAACTTCTACTCCTCTCCTTTTTATGTGGCTTTCTTCAAAGGAAGGTGAGTCAAATGGACTTTAACAAATGATTGCAAATTGAATTATTATACATGTCTTCTCTCTGAATGTATAGGTTTGTGGGTTACCCTACAAACTATGGAACTCTGTTTGGGATGAGAAATGAAGATGTGAGTCCACTTGCCTGAAGATTATCTGTTGTGTTTTTTATATTACTAATACACTGTGTTTTATACTTATCTCAACTGTTTGTTGGTGTTTATCTTGGCCAGTGTGGTCCTGGTGGCTGTCTCATTGAACTGGCTGAACAACTCTTCATTATAATGGTGGGAAAGCAACTCATCAACAACGTTCAGGAGTTCATCATCCCGTAGGTTTTTGTTTTTTTCTAACATTAAACTCCAATGTCTGTATAAAAGCCAATCCACTCGTTCTACTGCACTGCAAAACATACATTCTTTTTTATGTGACTTTTCACACTGAACTTGGGTTTACGTGAACGTACACATCTGTTTTAATGTTGCTGTGCTTAAAAAAAAAAAAAAATCCTGCTGCCTTATGCACGGAACACCATCACCACCATCTCCACTGGTGAATACAGAGAAGACCTAGCAGCTAGCAAAATTCAAATATATGTAGGATATAAATATCTGATAACACCAGACAAAGCCGAGTAAACACATTTGTTTGTCAGGTTATTCCACAGACATTATTAAATAACCTGACAGGCTTAGCACGCACTAAGCAAAGTGGGGGCTAATGTAGAAACATTTTACGGGTCCAGTGTAATCCAGGCTGTTGTTTGAATACATTTTAATTCTAAAGTACACCACTATTCTGTTTCTGCTCTGACAGGAAAGTGAAGGCCTGGCAGCAGAAGAGAGCTTTAATGAATGTGCTGGGAGGCAAAGGCAACCGTGAGCCTCGGTGCTGGGAGGAGGACTACCAGCTGGTAGAGTGTGAAGGGCTTTTTGAGGAGTATCTGGAGATGGGTAAGGATCCTCAGTTGGACTTTGCGCCAGTCGGTCTCTTTTACATTGATGGCACAGTTTGACACACGCCATCTACTCTACAGTAATTACTAGACATAACAAGATTTTCTCAATGTGCTGCAGTGCTCCAGTTTGGTTTCATCACCATCTTCGTGGCAGCCTTCCCCCTGGCTCCGCTGTTTGCACTCTTAAACAACTGGGTGGAGATCCGGCTGGACGCTCACAAGTTTGTGTGCGAGTACCGCCGCCCGGTGGCTGAGCGAGCACAGAACATTGGAGTGTGGTTCAACATTCTGGAGGCTCTGTCACACTTGTCAGTCATCGCCAATGTGAGTGAGAAAAATAAACATTGTATTCATGGTTAAAATTAGGGCCGGGACTTTTAACGCGTTAATTAAGATTAATTAATTACGGGACTTTAACGCGTTAATTAGGAGTAATTACAAAAAATAAATAACATAATTTTAACCACACTTATTAACGTTTTTCAATGAATGAGTTACGACAGACCGATTATACTGGAGCACCAACTAGCATTCTTGACTTCCGACAACAAACCACAGTCAACATGAACGAAGAAGCTGACGAGACCGCTTTGCTTGGCCCGTGGATGGGAAATTTTGTTTTAAAAAACGAAAGGATGGAAGGGCCGACAAGAGCATGGTTGTGTTCAAGCTATGCAACAAGGGATTTGCGTATCACCGCAGCACATCGAGCCTCAAATATCACCTCACACAAAACAGATAGGAGTTAGCGTGGACATTAGCCCGACTCCGAGTAAAGTTACAAGGACCAGGGTAACTACACTGCTACACTTAATGGCAAACATTGCACTGGTCTGCTGGACTGAAATAAATAAACAATATTTTGTTGATTAAGCTTATGTATTCAGTCATTATTCAATGGTATACTAAAAATCCATGTGAAAAATTACTTCTCACTGTTCGCAGGTCAAATATTTATATGCAATTAAAATGCGATTAATTTCGATTAATTAATTACAAAGCCTCTAATTAATTAGATTAATTTTTTTAATCGAGTCCCGGCCCTATTAAAAATGTTATGTTTTTCCTTAACCCCTACAGGCCTTCCTCATTGCCTTTACATCAGACTTCTTACCTCGCCTGCTCTACCAGTACAAGTTTGAGAATGATCTCCACGGATACGTCAACTTCTCCCTGGCCTACGCTCCAATAAACTACACTGAATACCCTCTGTGCAGGTTTGGATGCTGCAGCAATAATTTAATCAGATTTATTTACGTCGAACAAACTCCTTCTTGTTATACTTCCTTGTTGCATTCAGATCAGACCTGACCAACAGAGGGTGGTATTCCCTCTCCTCTCTCCCTCCACAGTTACAGCATATCTGTGTTTTCTCTGTGTTCCTAGGTATAAAGCTTACAGAAACAACAATGGAAGCTACACACTGTTCTACTGGGAGCTGCTCGCTGTCAGACTTGGTTTTATCATTGCTTTTGAGGTATAAAAAAAACTTTACTCTTTGTTTTTTGAATGTTTAATTCAAATTAATTGGGTTGGTGTTTGAAGTTTTGTGGTTAGCACTGCCACCTCAGAGCAAGATGGTCCAGAGTTTGCCTCCCTGGTCAGACAAGTCCTTTCTGTGTGGAGTTTGCATGACATCCCCGTGCTCGGATGGGTTTTGTCAGGGTACCCCGGTTTTCATCAAACCATGCTAGGTGCCCACTGGCTGCCGACTTTGAATTTCTTCAAAGGGATAATAAAACATTTATATATATATATATAAAAAATAAAAAATAAAAAAAAAGACAGAGCCAAATACCAAATCTCTAACTAACCCCTACCCATTAGCCCTACCCCTAAGGTACTCCTAAGAATTGGGACACCCCATCTGATCAAACATAGATCTATAATAATAATAATGTTTATAAAGTACAGTTGTAATTTTTTTTTTTTTGCCATTTTTCCGAGAATATGAAAATAACACAAACTGTTTTTCATAGTTAGTGGTTGGGTAAAGCCATTTATTGTCAAACAACTGTGTTTACTCTTTTTAAATTATAACTACAACAGAAACTACCCAAATCCCACCCTGATCAAAGGTTTACATACCCTGATGATTTTGGCCTGATAACATGAACACAAGTTGACACAAACAGGTTTGAATGGCTACTAAAGGTAACCATCCTCACCTGTGATCTGTTTGCTTGTAATCAGCAGTGTGTGTATAAAAGGACAGTGAGTTTCTGGGCTCCTGACAGACCCTTGCAGCTTTCGTACAGTGCTGCACTGATGTTTCTGTATTCTGAGTCTATTTATTACGCTAATAACACAAAGCATCCTGCTTACAATACGCCAAACAGCACAGAAACAAGCCTCAAAACTTCTGGAACAAAGTCATTTGGAGTGATGAGACCAAAATGTTACTTTTTGGCTACAACCATAAACGTCGGTGGCGGTGGATCGCTGTGAGAGCAAAGGCACAGGAAGAGATGAATGCAGCATGTTATCAGAAAATACTGGAGGAAAATTTGCACTCATCAGCCCAGAAGCTGCACATGGGACGTTCCAACATGACAACGATCTAAAGCACAAGGCCAAGTCAACCTGTCATTGGCTATAGCAGCATAAAGTGAAGGTCCTGGACTGGCCTCAGTCTCCTGACCTCAATATCATTGAGCCACTCTGGAGAGATTTCAAACGTGCAGTTCATGCAAGACAGACCAAGAATTTACAGGAACTGGGGCTTTTTGCCAAGAAGAATGGGCAGCTTTATTATCTGAGAAAATAAAGAGCCTCATCCAAAATTGATTGATTGATGATAAACTATGTAAACTTTTAATCAGGGTCATTTGGGTAGTTTCTGTTGTCATTATGATTTATAGAGTTAACACAATTTTTTGACAAGAAATGGCTTCACCCAACCACTAACTATGAGAAAAGAATTTTGTGTTTTCATATTACTTGAAAAATGGCCAAATAATCACGTCTGCCATGGTATGATGGTACATATATTTGGTATGAACTTATGAGCACAACTGTATATCATAGAAACATAACACACATGTACATACAAATAAATAAATATAATAAAATAATATATACAGTATGACATAACAATGAGGTTTAATCTAAAGTGCTTCCTTATCTTTCATGACCAAGCCTCTCTCATGGAATTCCTTAAAAGGTCCAAGAGTAAGGGCGCCGCCATACAGTGATATACCTCCGTCCACCAGAGGGAAGACTCCAAAAGCAGAAATATAAGGAATGGCGACTTTACAAGTGTAAAAATCATGTTTACAGCCTGGTACAAAAGATTGCTCTGGTCTCTAGAGCTAAGTTTTTACTACATGACAACTCTACAGTATATACTATCATTGTTCATGATTTAAATACTTTTTTTTATTGTCCATTACCTTGAGCATTCCAGCCTCAAGCTTGATACATACTCCGCAAGAACAGAAAAATGTGTTCTTCTTGAGGTGACAAGAACAAAGCTTTAATTGTGGCTCACAAACATGTAGTGGCTCATTACTGCCCCCCTTTGGAAGATGATGTAACAGCACAGGCTGTAGGCCTATGTTTTTTATTTTTTTTTATCCCTTTTATTTGAAAGGGACTGTACAATCAGACATTGCCAACAAAAAGGTAACCAATGTCATGTACATAAGGTTTCTTGCCACAGGCTAATTTACAATCCGCAGCCCTGGTTAGGCTTTTAAGAGTGTACAAAATGAAATAGAATAGATATAAGTAAAAGTACATGCAAAAGACAAAACGTCCACAATGCAGTTCAGTGTTCACACTGCTAATGTTCTTTCTGCCGGTGCTTCAGTTTGTAAAAGAACAGTCTCAGGTCCAACAGTGACTTTAGCTTCACTGGTAAACCGTTCTAGCCTGGCAAGCTGCGGCTAACTTTTTTCCTATCCTATACAAAGACGTTAGTCTGGTACCCTGTTGAGTGCGGGGTTTATGAGCATATGAGCATGAGCAAGTTAACCAATTAGAGAAACGCCAGACGTGACGCAAAAAAGACAACACTATGAAGTCAGTTGTCAACAAAGAAGCCACGTTAGTGTCGCTTGTTAATAGGGCTGCCCCCAAATAGTCGACTAAACGTTAGTCGATATGAAGAGGGCTTGGTCGAATACATTTTCATTAGGTGGTTAGTCGCAAAAAAAAAAAAAAAATCACGTGAAAAAATTATGCAATCAGGGGCTTCGCAGTCAGTGTAGGACATGACATCAAAGCAACGAGAGATCAACGAGATCTCGTGCCTCGCGGTATACCAAAGCACACTTGTGGGAGATGTGTCTGGCTGATGCTAATAATTATGTCAGGAAAAAAGTCCAAAGTGTGGGATCATTTTGAAAAGTCGAAGGACGACCCTAAAAAGGCTATTTTGCAAACTCTGCAGGCAAACATTTGCTTATCACTCGTCAACATCGAATATGTCTTATCATTTAAAACATATAAGTAGTAACGTTAACCACCACATGGCCCCTCGTTTTAACAATAAGGATATGTTCTGCCCGTTCTGGGGATGTGGTATTTGGGTGGTGCGGGTTTGTACTTTGGCTTGCAGCGCCCTCGTGTGCTATTGTTGCAAATTGGTGAACTAAGTAAAAACCCAAGATGGCCGAACGTAACATCTTGACGGTTACGACTTGCTCATGTTGATGAATGCTTTAGCATTTTCTGTCATATGGAAGTGTTAAACTTCAACTTGGACTATACCTTTCCTTGTATATACGCAAGTTTTTATATTAATATCATAAATGAACGATTATTCGACTAATCGCTAAAATGCAGGAGTGTTAGTCGACTAGGAATATCTTTAGTCGGGGGCAGCCCTACTTGTTAACATGGGCAGCAGTAGAGCGGATACCAGAGCAGTTTCATTGTTTTTATACATTGCTGGTTATTCAAAGCCGAGGCGAGAGCAGAAATAAACAGTCTCTCGGTAGCAGCATCCACCATGTTTGGAACTAGCCGCGCGATCCGTGTTACTTGTATATGACGTAGCCAGCAAACCACTCCCTGCTGCAGACAAATGGCTTGTGATTGGTCAGTCCAAAAACTTGCTGAGGAGTGGATTTGCTGTGAGAAAAGGACCAGACCGTCCTCCTTTTGAAAATCAGAAATTGGTTATAAGATTATGGAGCTAAAAGAATCTCAAAAAAGATAAATGCACACACTACATTCACATATGCACACACATGATTCACACATGCACACACATGATTCATAAATACAGACACAGGATACACAAATGCGCACAAAATTCACAAATGCACACAAAATTCATAAATACACAATTCAGAAATGCAAACAACATTTACAAATGCAGTCAAGATTCAGAAATTCACAGGACAAGATTCAGAAATGTATTTCTGATGCACACACAAATATATCGTGATTTACAAACTGCTTGCGGTCTGTGAACTTGACTGCATTTGTGTGTGAATTTTGAGACTCCTCTGACTCCGCTCGACACACAAATGCCTTTTTTTTTAACAGGGAATGATCAGCAACCAATCATATATCTCCCTTGTTTTAGCCAATCACAAGAACGCACCCCACGCGGGGGGTTGTTTACTTCTAAGCCAATCGCACGAACGCGTTCACACAGCGCGATATTCCTGTCTGTCTCGAGCGCAAGCTAGTGCGTTGGAGTTAGCCCCCCACCAAAATGGATTGACTCCAAAACTATCTAGATCGTTTGTGCTTCGTGCAGCAAAAATTTCGTTTGTGCCGTTATAGTTTTTGAGATATTAATAATAAATATTTTCGGTATTAACGGCTTCATTTCCGGCCAGCTGATGCGCACGTCCGGACTTACGAGCAGTCTTCCAAGTTAAAAAAAAAAAATCCATTGATGCGTGGTGTAGAAAAATAGAAGCGGCTATATAGTCATTTTATATTTGTTTTATCTCCGTTAATCTAAATTTAAAAGTTTAAACATTTAAATTCAGCAAATGTGGGGTGAAAACAAATCTATGTTCAGCGCCACCTGGTGGTATAAAGGAAGTAAGGTAGACCATACTTGTTATTTTTATGTAATTGTCTTTATTTTTAACGTGTACTTAAGTTGTTTTCATTTTATTATTTAACCATTATTTATCCAGGATTTTTTTTCCATGCATTATAAAAATAAAAAATAAAACACAATCCAGTTCAGTTCGTTCTTTATTGTAAATACACAGAAAAAATTGTTAGGACAGTTATTTTTGGTGTATTTGGGCCTTCAGGATCAGCAACAGGTCAGGAACAAGTATCCATCTGCAAGACAACTCGAGAAACAAAGTAACATTTCATCTATAGCATCTTTTAAAAGTGTATAACTTTGTAGATGTACTTTGATCCAATGATTGTCTCTCAAAATAATTATTGATAAAAAATATGGGCACAGAAAACGTGATTTTATGTAACGCAAACAATACAATGCATTTCTACCATTTCAATGGTTAAAACAGTCTTTAACCTGTTCGGACGTGCGCATCAGCTGGCCGGAAATGAAGCCGTTAATACCGAAAATATTTATTATTAATATCTCAAAAACTATAACAGCACAAACGAAAATTTTTGCTGCACAAACGAAGCACAAACGATCTAGATAGTTTTGGAGTCAATCCATTTTGGTGGGGGGCCAACTTCACGGAGCTAGATAAGCTAACTCCACCGCACTAGCTCGCTCGAGACAGACAGAACAACTCCACCGCGCTAGCCCGTGCTCGCGCCACACAGGCATATCGCGCTGTGTGAACGCGTTTGTGTGATTGGCTTAGAAGTAAACAACCCCCCACACCCCCACCCACCCCCCGCGTGGGGTGCGTTCTTGTGATTGGATAAAACAAGGGAGATAGGTTGCTGATCATTCCCTGTTAAAAAAAAGGCATTTGTGTGTCGAGCGGAGTCAGAGAAGTCTCAAAATTCACACACAAATGCAGTCAAGTTCACAGACCGCAAGCAGTTTGTAAATCACGATATATTTGTGTGTGCATCAGAAATACATTTCTGAATCTTGTCCTGTGAATTTCTGAATCTTGACTGCATTTGTAAATGTTGTTTGCATTTCTGAATTGTGTGTGTATTTATGAATTTTGTGTGCATTTCTGAAATTTGTGTGCATTTGTGAATCTTCTGTGCTTTTTAAATTTTGTGTGTGCATTTGTGAATTTTGTGCGCATTTGTGTATCCTGTGTCTGTATTTATGAATCATGTGTGTGCATTTGTGAATCATGTGTGTGCATGTGTGAATCATGTGTGTGCATTTGTGAATCATGTGTGTGCATGTGTGAATCATGTGTGTGCATATGTGAATGTAGTGTGTGCATTTATCTTTTTTGAGACTATTTCAGCTCCATATAAGATGGCTCCTAATTCCTGTTCAGTTTAATAATTGGCGTTAACACATGGTGAATGTTGTTGTGGATTTATGCAAATGAGACACACAGTTTAAGTTTTGTTTCTCATAAACAGTGTTGGTCATCTTACTTCAAAAAAGTAATTAGTTACAGTTACAAATTACTTCTCCCAAAAAGTAATTGAGTTAATAACTCAGTTACTCAGCAAAGTAACTGAAGTTATTTTTTATGTTCTATGAGGGTATTACATTCTATAACAACTTAAATATCAAAGATGCTTAAATTAACTGATTGAAGAATAAAAACACTATATATAGTATTTTAGAACATTTGGTATTTTTTTGAACTCGATAGATTGCAGTCTGCCATATGATATACATAGAAATAAAAATAAATATTGAAAATAAAATTCAATGGCAAAATTAAGTCACTCAAATGTAAACTTGTGTAAAAAGAAACAAAGGGAGATATAAATAAACAGAACACAATCCAACTCTCTCTGTAGATTAACATGTTCATTTTCAAAGTAAATCAATAATACATTAATCTATTCTAAAATACTCCTCTCATCTAACAACTAAACCAGTGGCTGTTGCTGACACGTAAAATCGAGGGTTGCTTGTTTTAACAGTGGCTCTGTCTCAAGTGTCGTGTTAGCATGTGTTGATGTGAGGGGCTTCATAAGATTTGAGTTACTTCAGGCAGACCTAGATAAAGTCTTTTTTCCTGGACATAGCA